>ML781861.1:340053-355904 GCA_009831015.1 Picea engelmannii | reverse complement strand
GCAGTTATCTGAAATGAAAGAGATCTAATGCATACATAAGAAGGTTATAATGATCAAATATGACACATACCATGATACCTCGGACCAATTACCTCATGGAGCAAGAGCCTTTTCTGACGCAAGCCCAGGCCGGTAGTGATGGAAGCTGACACTGCTGGCAGGACAAGTCTGGCTGAGAAGAAGAAAAGATGGGCCCTCAAGGGCCATGCTCAAGTCAATCTGCTCTCGTACTCCATGTCTAGGACCATGTGGGCCTCGAGACATGATCTCCTAGTTATCCCTAGATATCGGGGATAACAGGGACCTCAAAATTTTGGTCTCCTTAAATGATCAAACCCTTCATTCGGGGTTTCTACCACACTCTGCTCGTCCAAAATTTTCCGACCACAGTCTCCATGCTCAAAACCGAGCACAGAACCGATGGATATATCTCCCAAAGTTCTTCAGGCATTCATTGGTTGAGGGCCATGTGGCACCCACGTGGATCCACCTCACACATGCTATTTCCAAGTTCCTTCCTCCACGGTGGAAGACTATTCACAGTCTGATCCATGACTGGACTCACTCTCTTCATCCTATGTCAGTTGTGGAGGGATTCGACGCTTTGGTGCTTCACGCCTCTTTACTATCTATGCACGAGACTGCCCGAAGTTCTGAATCTCTGAAGTCCCGTAACCTCACCACGTGGCTCCGAACTTCGGACCATTCGGTCTCTCTACCATACTACATCCCAAATCCTACGAACTCCCGAAATCCCAGACTCCCGGAGTCTCAGTCACTTCACCAACTACATTAGCTAGGAAAACACATACCAAGAATTGACATGTAGAAGGGGTCAAGGTGACACATGTCACGTTCCAATGGGCCTATAGGGTTTGTGAAACACATGAATCCAGGTGACACATGGTACGTCAAGCTGGGGACCACGTCACCCTAGGGGGCATCATTGCATCACGTCACCCTCAAATTGACAGGCTTCTAACATTCCTTAGATCTCACGATTGAGATCCGGCCACATGGATTTATAGATCTACGACTCTAGCTACCTCATGGATTCGGAGTTCAAGAGTGTTGCGATGCAAAATCCTCTTATATCCTGAAGTTCCCAATATCCGCACTCCAGGGACTAGCGCCGCGCGTCCTCGGTATATTGATGCCTAGGAAAGAACTCGAAGGATCCCTCGATCTACGGTTCTAGGTTCTTCGTGGCTTCGACCTTCGGGGTTTTGGATCTTGGTTTAGCTAGTAAGATAGGTTCACCCAACCCCTGGGGAACTGCCTAACATTGGTCAACCTTACGGGAAACCAAGTCTCCCAGTTACCTTTGGCCAGTATAAGGTTGGTAAGGTCAGTCATACTTCGAAGTCCCAAACTTTCAAAGCTCCGAAGCCCAGAGGACATAGCTTCCTTAGGCTTAGCCTAAGGTTCCTGGATATTGGTCATATGGGTCCTCTCGAACGGATCTCGTCTGCTTATCTTCCAAATGAAGAGACCTCCTCTTTCCAAGGCTCGAACTTTTCTAGCTTTATCATGAAATGGTTAAGGACTTGGGCTTGGAATCCTGGTCGCACAGTAAGGAGGCTGAAGAGGTATCCTCTTCAGATGATCAGGTTCATATCGACACGATATCTCTAACTCGACCGTCTTACAGACCTATGTCCCAAGAAGCCTCAGGAACTAAGCTGGGGCATACAGACTATCAATCGGAAGCATAAGTTCACAAAGAGATGAGTGCATACACATATCATGACGATTCCACACATAAACTATTTATAAATCCACATACATATAAATCCATTATTCCAGTTCGATACATAAAACAAGGAAAATACTTATCAGAACCAAATAACGTGAAGCGACTGTTGAAAGGGGTGCCCATTTCCTCCCAACCATCGGCTCAGTCACTCCTAACAGATTTACCACTAGCCACCCCTGAGCTAGATCATGATGCTCTGCAATAGAATCCTTTCTTTCGGCTCAGCAGCAGTAGGGACGGAGGTTACTCTCCTCCTCCCGCAAGATCTTGGCAATGGTTTACACAATACCAAGAAAGGAGGACCAACCTTGTTTATCAACTTGTATCGTAACCCTGCTAGCCATTTTCCCTACAACTAGAACGCTCATTCCTTATTTCTTTCTTGAACCCGAGAGCTTAGCCTCTTGTCTCTGTACTCTTTGCAGGTCTCTTTCTCTCTCTCTCTCTCTCTCTTCCCACCACACCTACATTTCTTTCCTTAGAAAGATTTCATATGGCTCGAATTTTGAGTCTGTGGTCAGGTCTGGAAGCCTTATAGATGGGTGCTCTGGCCCATCCCTCATTAACTCTTGAGGAGGTCTTCCCACCTACCATCCCGATTGTAATTCATTTCTGGGTCAGAGACTGTTCTGGTCCTGAGCAGTTAAATCCAGTAAGGTACTGGTTTGGTGGAGGCTAACACAACCATTCATGGTCCCCTTCACCATCTCTTTCATAGCATTCGTGGTCTCTCTTAGTACACCCCCCTTCCAACAGTCATGCAACACTTATCCATTTTCTAGTAAATATCAGAATTTACATTCATTGACCTTTTATACAAAGGTCCATCAAATCAAGCATTCACACATATTGAGTTTGCCATAGTCTCTTGGCCAATATAGTTATATTTGCAAACTGGGGGAAACATGGTGTTACAGGTTAGACCCACCATTTTAAGTGGGTGCCCTGCATTGGGATACATGTACATGCATTTGGGGTGGCATATATGCCTTGCGGTCTATGTACCATACCTCGAGATATGTGTATCCACCTTGGGATATATGACACTACATTGAGATATGTGAAAGTGCATTGGATGATGAAAATGAATACACATTATCATAATGTGCCACCTAAATCATTCCAGGGGGTTCTTTTTCTTACATGGGCATATTCTCTCACATGTGTGGATTATTCCAATCTACTATGCTTTGTTGACCACATGTGTGACTTGTTAGGGATAATTTATGAGGTTGTTACACACATGGACTAGTTGGTTACAATTAGTTATAGTTGGTTAGGAGGTGGTTGTGGTATCTATGGATTTATTTGGCCTCATATTCATCAAGGTGCCTCTTTTACTATGCCACATGAACCAATCCGTTTGTTCTTCTCTTAGATTGCACCTTTTATTCCATGATTCTTGGAGGTTGGTTTATCTTATTCCACACTTAATTTAGTTGGTTGGAGGGGTGCCCTTCTTATTGGACCTTCTTGCTTACTAGATTAATGATTTTCATGAGTTTGTTGGAGCATTTAGAGGGGGGAACTCCACTTATTTCTTTATTTTATTCACTTACATTGGTATTGGACCATGGTTTTGAGGGTGCCTCATGTATTATCCCTTGGTTTTTATAGAACATCTTGTATTTTCTCATTGTATTGTATCCAAAACATGGTATCTACACATGGTTTTAGAGAGGCACCTTATCTATATGAGGGAAATTCTCTCATTTGTAACTATTTGGAGAATGCGAGAAATCATTTTCTTTCACTTATACTTTTGTTATTAGTCTATCTTGATTATTTTTTTAGGGTTTTACTTGTAAAAGGTTAGGAAGAGTGGTTTTATGCAACATGTAATGGTGGATGAAGGAGATATCAAGGAGCCACAAGAGGAACATCCTGTTACAGTTGGAGGAGCTTGTGAGGTAAAATTGCTTCCTTATAGTCTTTAGTTATTTATATCTAGGTCTAGGGTATTGGGTTTATAAAATATTTATTTGATTTCTAACTCTTACTTTAGGATAGGATAGGGGCTACTTCTTGCTACTTGGAAGAGTTAGTAAAACTCTTTTCTCTCCACTCAAATCTTGGAGCATCCAAGTGCCTCTTAGGGGAATTTATTGGGTACACATTTCGGTTTCCTAGAATCCAAGGCTTGATACAAGGATCAAGCCTCAAGAATGGCCTAGTTTGATCCCATAGCCCAATTTAAGTCGGGAACTGGTCTATTTTATTCTCCTTCTCACTCACTTCACTTCTAATTTTTTTTTTTTTGTTTTTTTGCAATCTAGGAGTTTCAAAGTTATTTTCTCTAGATCTAGATTTCTAAAGATCCAAATCTTGTGCCTTATTTCTTACATCTAGTTTAGATTTGGACTTTTTGTGCTAATCCTTGCTTTAACTCTTCATCTAATGGAAATTTGCACAAGTCTGCTAGTTCATACTTTGACAAGTACTTGACTAACTAGAATATCTTAGATCTTGGTTTAATGTTAAACATTCTTGGATGGATCTAAACTTATTGGTTAATAGACTTAATGGTGATAAATCATAATCTTCCTTGAGTTTATTTCATCTAAGTTTATGTTGGAAAATATTATTGTGACATAAGGGTTTGGAAGTTGTTTGATTTGTTTCACACATTGACAAAAGGTGCCCAACAACATGGCCATAATTCATTCTTTTAAGTAATGTTTTGCATCTAAAATAATCTATACATGCCCACCTAATAGATAAATGTCATATTTGGTAAAAAGACTTCTTGATTGGCCTAACTATTCATGTGAAGTTGACATTTCATCACTAGAAATCTGTTGTTATAGTGGTTTTATTGCTGGTTGATTTTCAATTGCAAGTGCACTAATAAGTTGAGGTATTGATGTTGTGTCATTGTTGGTCTATGGATAAGAGAAAACCTCTAAAAAACACTCTATTTATACATGTTTTCACATATATTTAAGCACGCATATCCATGATGTCTTCCTCTTTCCATTGTTAGTACATTTCATTAACAACACCTAATATCAAGATTGTTCATCGGATAGTGTTGAGTGGTTCATTTAATTCTTTAGTATTTCTTTAGTTGGGGTCCTTTTACTTCATGATTGTTGATCTAATACTATGTTGGGAATGACAATGCTCTAATGCTAGTTCATAATGAAAAATGACCTCAAAATGGTTATGTCCTACATATGCTTGTTGATTAAGCTTGTTTTTTAGAAGATAGTCTCATGTGTTTTTAGTTGCTTAAATGGACCCATGTTTTAATAAGATTGATGGTTAAATGTGAATATAATCACTATTGTCCCAAGATATGATATAAAACAATGATAAGTATAAGGGAAAATCCACCTAACAATTGGCACCTAAGATCACTAATGAGCATACTTTAAATCCACTTATATTTGTGATGTTTTCATGGTGACAAAACTATTTAAGATTGGTGGTTAATGATGGTTAAATGTTCCTAAATACATCTCAATGGAGTTGATGAATGAAATCTGCACTTGAAATAAGATATAAGTTAAACTTGGTCATTTCCATTCTAAGTCTACTATAAATCAATATTAAATTGAAGTAATTTCACTTGAATGATCATGAGCCATGAGATATGAAGAAAACCATGTTATTTGGTGAATAATCTTTCTAATTTTCTAGTGCTTGATTAGAATCTATATTGACATAGTTAAATGATCTAGTGATGAATAAATGATTTATCTCATGTTTGATCACCCCTTTTAAAGTCAGTGGTTAAGTGTGAAATATGATAACGCATGAGGATAATTGGTTAATGGTATGGTGTATTGATCTCATTCGGGCCATTGGTTACTTCGAAGTTACATTGTTGAATGTGTGAATGATAAGAAAATATGATTCACTCATTTGTCACTTTTTTTCAATGGTTATTTTCCAGCATAACATAAGCATACTCTATAACTCATAATCATTTGAAGCTTGTTCTAATATAAGTGATTTTATAAACCACTTACACACTTAACTTGTCTTCAAAACTTGAGAGTGTGTTGGGTATTAATCACTAGATATATTTTTCAAACCAAGCTAGTGATCCATAAATGAGGGACTTATAGCCTACTCACCTCACCAACACAGATCCTATGCAAAAATTTCTTCTGGGCTCTGTTATTCATTGTTTTATAAAGAACCCTATCTTCTAAGGGCTACTAGGCCTCTGTTCCTCTACCATGTACAAGTATCCTTGTCTTCTTCTTCTTGGTTTGGATATAATGTTTTCTCTTTGTGCGAGCTATGGAAACAAGCCACTACAATCCCCCAATCCCCTCAATAGGTGCATGAGGAATGAATGTTTGTGTGATAATTAGCTTACTGGTTACTTTCTTGTGGTAGCCAACAAGTCTTCTTTGTACAAGTCTGACTTCAATATAACTTAAACATTATGCTTTTGAAAACTCCAATGAACTTCAAGTATTGGTCTTTATTTACTCCATAATCCTTTACATGTGGCCCATGTGATTCTTTCATAATACTTCTACTAGACTACACAACCATATAACAACCACTGAGTGAAATATAAAAGAGAATACTTCAGATTCCACTATTTCTCAAATACCTCCAGATTCCACAATTTAGTGAACAATATTCTCTTCATGGTCTTAGCCAAGAAAATTCCCATGCACAGGTAAGTCCAAGGAATAAAAACATAGTACAAATAGCTCTATAGAATCTGTGCCAAAGAAGAAAGAGATATGACTACAAAAGAATAGCCCCCATATGCAACGAGATCTAAAATTGGAGCTTCTCCACCTCCGAGCACATATAATTACAAAACCAACAGAAATAATTGAGCCAACCAATCATAGAGACCCTTTGAGAATTAAATACTCAATGCCTTGAAATTTGAATACGTGGACCTTGTTTCAACTTTGGAATATTAAGTTGTCAACCAAAATCTGAAACCAGCCATGGATGCACGATGAGAACATTAAGAATGAATTTATATTGGCTAAGACTGCAATCAAATTTTTTTAATGGAATAACTCAAACCAAATATAAGTCAACTAGAAAGGGATTGAATCAGCTAGTTATGAATAAAGTTAGCCCAGGGAGGAAAGGGCATCTCCAAAATTCATGTATGACCTGTACGATCGTCGTACGACCTTGTGGATGAGATAGAACACCCAACTAAGCGCTAAAATTGAACCAACAAAGTAAAATTAACGTTGACTTATGCAAAAATGACCCAGCTATGAGATGAATCAACTAAGAAAGGGAAGGATTAAGTCACCCAAGTAAGGAATCAACCCAACACTGATAAATTCATCAAGGATTAATTCAATCGACCCGAGATGAGATGAAATTGACTTGAGCAAATTTCAATTCGACCCATTTAAGATAATTTCGGTCTAGGGGTGTGTATGATTCATGGTGAAAGTGAAACACTCAACCAGTAATGAATCTCAGGTCAAGGGTGAATTGGTGGCTCTAGGAGAGAGAATTCAACCAACAACTCTTAGAAACTAATTTAGTAACTCCACAATAAACAACAATAGAGACTTTTTTGGATGTATATTTTCCATTCTACGATTGTAATGTGAAGAAAACCTCCATATAAAATAAATACCAATTCCTCATCTCAATAACTACACAACAACTATTAACAATCTACAAAGCATCCATTGAAACCCATGGAAATCCATACATTATCTCAAGACTCAAGCAAACAAAGAAATTATGCATAACATAGTGAATTTTCACATATTTTTCTTCTCTAACATAGAGAAATTTTCAAACCATTCAAGACACAAAGGACAAGATGTTTACCCTAGAACCTAAATGGGAAAACCAACTTTGAATGGGTCTTAATTTATTTTCATATCGACAATCCATGGTTCAATGCTCTCATGGATTTTTCTGCCTTTTCCTCCTTGGAAAAAAAGACCCTTTGGAATTGAAATTACATGAGGAAATAGGGAGAGCTGAGGTAAAGGGAAGGACATCAACCTCACCATTCATTTCCCATTCTTCACTCTTCTCTCTTATTTTTATTTTCTCATTTCATTTCTTTATTTGTTTTAGTTTTTTTATTTCTTTTGTCTCATTCACTTTACATTTACAATGTTTTCATAATCTTCATAAATTTTGATTTAATATTGTAGGTACTAAGTCTTGCACCCATTCATTAGTTCAGATCCATTTTTTATCACACCTCCCAATTGAGAGGATTTTGTTTCTCCAAAATCTCAAGGAAACCAGTCTAGATCAATGTACTTATGTCCGCTTCTTTAGAATGTGGATCTGATGTGGCTCTTGGATACATATTTGACTCTAGATATCGCTTGTGGCTCTATACACTTGATCTGTCTTGGATCATTATATTGTTTTTCATCTAACTCAATTCTTTGAGTGGAAAAAATTGGAGGAATAATCTTGCAAGGTCATTTTAGTGGCAGGTACCAGTTTGGAAAATTGGGGTCTCGAACCTTCCAGATCTAGTTTGAGGAATTAAGCAGTAGTTTTTGAGGTCTTTTGTCTAATACTTGTGCCCACACCCCTAACAGTTTTCTACAATCTAAGACCTTTCCAACAATGCATGCCATTCATCAATCAGAGTTCGTATGAAAAAGTTATGCCTCCCACAAGTTAATCTATCGTGTTGACCACCATGGTACGAGAGGAGGCCACACCATCCCCCATTACTCATGCATATGGGGATAGCCACGTAAGTAGTTTAAATAATATTCTAGAAGGTTCAAAAACCTACCATGATTAAGAGCTGAGGAAGTCAAAAGCCTACCCCTAAATGGCTATCAAGCTAAGATAAATATCAAGCCACTAGGAGGAGAAGGGGTCTCATTCTTTTGCATTGTATCTTGTTCCACAAACGAGAAAAACATATGAGAGTGGTATTATGTGAGAATAACAAAGGAGGAGATATTTTGTAGCAGCCATGCATGCCACATTTCAAAGGAAACTCCACAAAGAGTGCATCTTTCTTTGTACTTGCATCATTTCTTTACCAAAGAAAAGAGAGCAGAGAAGCCTCACCTTCTAGCTGGGTTTTCTCCTATATTGGGTTTCCTAGATGATCCAAAAAGAATCCAGATAAGACTAAGAACAACTCAGAAATCACGAAAGCAACTCAGGATGATCATAATGGCCTCAACAGACAGAAAAAGGGCAAAAATTCAAAGTTCTCAAAACTCAGTGAAAATGACATTATTGCGGAGAGTGCATTGCAATATTTCTAATGGCACAAACGGATCGTCAAATGGAGTTATGGATCAAATGATATTCATTGTCAAAGTTTGGTCAAACCAGCTTAGTCAGCAGGGGGATGACTCAACATCCGTACTGCTAACGTCAGCACCAGTATAGATGACGTTAACATTCCTACAACACACGTGGAAGGAGCAGGAGGTGACACGTGTCATGCTGGCATCAACATGATGATGTGGCAGCACTAGAGGCTGCCATGTGTCACCTAGATTTGGCACTTTTGGATCGATCCGTGGACCTGTAGGATTTTTCCACATGACAGTCTATACGGTCCATACAATGATGTGGCATGGTGAGTTAGCAGTGACGTGGCGTTCGTACAATGACGTGTCACTGACATGGTAGGTTGAAGGTACAGTACAATGGCGTGATCGAATAGGAGGCTACCACATGGCCCAGTGATGGGCTGCCACGTGGCAGTGGAAAAATGCCCAATGACAGTCCGTATCTGAAATTTGAAGAAAAACAAATGATATGGCGGGTCCGCCAAATCTGGCAAACTACACCAAATCCAACCACAAGCTATCGATAAAACCTTGGATAGAACCATCGCCAAAATTGGCAAAACAAACTTGGTTATATATATGTGGTTATAACAATAAATCCAAAAGGGGGAGGCCCATAGGTTTGACCACGGGACCTCCTCCCTCCATAATGCCTTAATACTCATGCCATAACGAACGGGCCAGTGACCCTTTCATTGTAATGAAGGTCGCCATTATTACATCAAAGTTGTATCCGCCCGAGCCCATAAGGGGGGGCGCGCATGTGTATGATCGAGCATGAATTACGAGATAGGGTACAACAACATTAATTGTAGGTTGCAGGGCAAGGAAATCAAGACAAAATTCTTCTTGGGCCTGGGAGTGCCAGAGTCGGATCAAGGCGCGGAGACACTAATGTTTGGGTAATTCGACGCCACAAATTTAGTGGTGCTGTCTGTTTTCTGATTTGAGAAATATTTCTATAGCTTGATTTCAGAATGAGGTATACTTATGTATTTTGCCAAATTCTTTTGTTGAGTTAATGAAAAAGCCTACCCATTTGAGAGTAGGACCCAGAGACGTAGTCCACCAGGGACGAACTCCGTTATCAAGTTTTTGTGTTCATTTTTGATACTTATGTCTCTTCATTATTGAGTTTTTCCTTTTTTAATGGTGCACTTTAATTTATGCTCATTTAATGCAATTCTTTATAAGTCACTCGATGAAAAGATCAATGATCATGTTGGTAACAAAGCAGTTGTCTTTGACTTGAATTGTTAAGTGTGAATGCTTACTAGGGCCAAGCATAAGCATGGTGAAGGAACTCTTAAGAATTTCAATCTCGAAGTTGGTGTGCATCCCGAAGGAAGAAAATGGCAGAAGAAGACAAGTGTGATGAACATGAGAAAAACTTTCATATGGTCTTTTATCACATGTCAGAAATGGTCGAACGAATGTATGGATATTACGAGAAGAGGATCAAGAAGAAAGAGAAGAAAAATGAAGCACATGTTGATGATGATGCTTTGGTAAACCAAGGGGATGGAGGAGACCCTCTTGAGCCTCCATCTTCACCATCAAGTTCTAGTTCTTCTTCCTCTGAGCATTCTCATCATTCTCATCATTCTAGCCATAAAGCCTCTTTTAAGAAACCATTATTAAAGCTTGATGTAAAATTTGCGTTACCTATGTTTAATAAAGATGTTAATCCTGAAAATCTAGATAATTGGATCTGACAGGTTGAGGTATATTGTCGTGTTCAACATATTGATGAAGAGGAAGTTAAAGTGCAACCGAATTCTCTTCGGTTGAATGGCATTGCTCTCGTATGGTGGGAGAGCAAGGGTCAGGACATAAGTAAGTGTGTTAATCTTATTTCCTCATGGTCATAATTTAAATCAGCGATAAAGAATCAATTTCATCCATTGAGCTATTTACATAAAGCAATGATGGAATGACAAACTTTTCGGAAAAGTGAAGATCAAACTGTACAAAGATTCACAAAAGAATTTAGGAAGAAAGCTCTTGCATTAAAAATTCCTTTGGATTCTTATTAAACTTTAATGAAGTATATTGGCACACTTCACAGTTATATTTGTCATACTTTTCTCTTGTTTAAGCCCACCAATCTTGATGAAGTTTGTGTGCAAGCCACTCACCTTGAGAACAGGGGGAAACATGTTCAAGAAGATCCCACAAAGAAACCTTCCAATCTCCCACATAAGCCTTTCCTTCCAATCTCTCACATAAACCTTTCAAGAAGTTTAAAAGGAAGGACAAGAAGACCGCCACAGTGATGAGAGAAGGAGGAAAACCATCTTGCACTCATTGTAAGAAAAACGGTCATGATGATGAACATTGTTGGAAACTGCATCTAGAGAAGAGACCAAAGTAGTTCGGTGGAAAGGGGAAGACAAAAACTATTGCTACAATGCAACAAGATCTTGGTTCTGATTCAGGGGATGAAGGAAAGATCATAAAAGTTGGAGTACATGGTAAAGATTCCCTTCATGCTAGTTCAAATTCCAATAATGAATCTCATGATGATGAATGAATTATTTCACATAAGAGTTGTATCTAAACACACTAAAATAGATACATTATTTGATCCAGGTTCCCAAGTAAACTTAATATATGAAGCACTTGTCAAGAAGATGGGTCTTGAAATGAAACCACATCTGAAGCCTTATCCTCGTGGTTGGGTATGTGATAAAGAAAAAATTAATGTCACCAAAAAATGTAGGGTCAGATTTGCTAGTGCCTCAAAGTTGATTGATGAAGTGGATTTGGATGTTGTATCACTTGATATATGTAGCATAGTGTTGGGAAGTCCTTATCTTTATGATAGTAAAGCAGTCTTCTTTCATAATTAAAACAAGTACCACCTTACCAAAGGGGGAGTGGAATATATTGTTAGAGCTCTCATCATGAGGGTAAATACAACACTTGTTAGTGCAGGGAAAATGAAGTGACTTTTAAACACTAATAAGAGATATGTACTCATGGTTATAAGAGAGAAAGATGTCAGGACATCCGACACTTTCCAAGGATGTGATCCTTCTCATAAGAAGGAATTAATTGATATTGTTTCTAAGTATGATGATATTTTCTAGGAACCATATGGATTACCTCTTAAGAGGGAAATCCAACATGAGATACAATCTTCAGTAGGATTATCCTCTTCCTAATGTGGGCATGTACATGATGTCAGTTGTGGAGATGACAGAGATCAAGAAGCAGGTACAAATCTTATTGGATCAAGGGGTCATCAGGCCCAGTTCATCTCCTTGTGGTTCTTCAATTGTGATGGTGCCAAAGAAAGATGGCACATGGCGAATGTGTGTCGATTACCGGGCCTTAAATAAAATCACGGTGAAAAATCGATACCCTCTTCCTCGTATAGATTATTTACTTGATCAATTAAGAATGTTGTTTATTTCACTAAGTCGGATTTGCACAGTGGATACCATCAAATTAGGATTGCAAAACATGATGCATGGAAAACTACCTTTAAAACCAAACAAGGATTGTTTGAGTGGTTAGTGATGTCATTTGGGATTTGTAATGCTCTGACAACTTTCATGTGTGTGATGAATGATGTATTCATGCCTTTCCTAGATGGTTTTGTGATTGTATATTTAGATGACATTCTTATTTTTAGCGGGACTTGGGATGAACATGTGAGGCATGTAAATCAAGTATTGGATACTTTGCAAAGGGAAAACATGAATGTAAAATTGTCTAAATGTGAATTTGGCAAGACTGCACTTGTATACTTAGGCCATATTGTAGGAGGATGACAACTAAAAATTGATCCTTCCAAAATTGATGTAATTGTAAATTGGCCTGAGCGAAAAAGTGTAACCGAGATCCAGATCTTCTTAGGTGTAGTCCAGTATTGGAGGAGGTTCATTTCAAACTTCTCCTTTATCGCAACTCCTTTTCATGCCTTAACCAGTGTGAAGAAAACTTTTTTGTGGGGAGTAAAGAAACAAAAATCTTTCTACACTTTGAAGGAGAAGATCAGTGTCGCACTAGTATTAGCACTGTCAAATTTTCAACAACGTTTTGAGATCAAGACAGATGCCAACAGATACACCATGGGTGCATTATTGATGCAATATCGTAAGCCTATCTGTTACCACTCTGAAACTTTTAACCAAGATGTTTTTAATTATCCTACATATGATAAAGAGTTGTATGCATTAGTTCAAAGTGTAAAGAAATGGAAGCACTGCTTGTTAGGGAAGGAAACAATCGTACGTACAGATCACCAACCCTTACAGTATCTCCAAGCACAAACCAAACTGCAACAATATTGACACTACAGATGGATGGGTTTTCTACAACAATTTCATTTGGTAATAAAGTAAAAAAAGGGTACGAGTAACAAGGTAGTTGATATGATTTCTAGACCTCCTATTGTTGCTTCTATTATTTTGAAGAATACTTCTTTATCTCATGATAGCTATGTGGAACAATATGCCATTGATGAATATTTTAAAGAAGTATATGAGAATCTAACCCATGGTGCACAGGTAGATAACTATTGTCTACAAGTAAAACTACTCTACCATCTTGGAAAGCTATGTATTCCTACAAGTGAACACTGGGGCTATACTCATGACTTCCTATTCCATCCCATCCATGGGAAAGTATCTCCATGGATTTTGTAGGGGGTTTACCAATGTCAAAAGAAGGTTATGACTATTTGTATGTTGTAGTGGATAGGTTCAGCAAGATGTGTATCATGATGCCATGTAAAAAGTAGATCATTACTGAGAAGACTGCTAATCTCTTATTTCAGTATGTTTGGGTTCACTTTGGGTTACCCACATCCATTATCTCGGATCGAGATACTCTATTCCTTGGGGATTTTTGGACAAGCTTGTGGAGAGTGATGAACACAAAATTGAAGAGGAGCACTGCTTTCCATCCACAAACCGACGAACAAACATAGGTGGTAAACCGAACAATGGTACTTTTGCTTGGAGGTTACTGCAACAAACATCCCAAGTTATGGGATGAACAAATACCCTATGTAAAACATGCTTGCAACCGAGCCTTACATTCCTCCACTCAATGTTCCCCTTTTGAGACATGTTTTGGGTACCTACCTAAGGTTACTTTGGACTTAATGTATGGGAGAGATACCGGTGCAAATGAAGAAATAACAGAGGACATAGCCCACAAGTTCATCCAGAGGATCCAGCAGGTGCACCAGGTAGTCAGGGAACAGTTCACGAAAATTCAAGCATAGTATAAAGCTCGGCATGACAAGCACAGGGTTGATCATCCGTTCTAGTTTGGAGACCGGGTATGGCTTCACATCAGCAAGGAGAGATTGAAGGGTAAGGTAAGAAACTCAAGCCCATTCATTATGGACCCTTCACTATCTTAGAGAAAAGTGGTACCAATAATTTTCGTCTGGATCTTCCACCTTATATGCATATTTAGTCAGTTGTAAATGTAGAGAACTTGAAACTTTTTGAGCCTCCCATGATCATGGATCATGATGAGGAAGTTTCAATATCGTAAGTTGATGATTTTGCTTCGAGTACTTGGATGAGTTAAAGTAAGATATCATCTTGGACAGAAGGACATGGACTTCACGTAGGGGTGATGTTGATTATCTTCGAGTAGGCTTAAAGGGTACACATCCAAGCAAGGTAAAGTGGATTGAAAAGGACAAAGTGAGGGGACTCTTCCCTCACTTATTTGTTGATTGATGAAAGCTTTTGGTGGTCCAAAAATATCTCAGTGGGAAGGTGTGATCCAAAAAGGTTCCAGAGAATCCTAAGAACAACTCAGAACTCGCAGAAGAAACTCATGATGCTCAGAATGGACTCAACAAACAGAAAAAGGGAAAAAATTCAAAGTTCTCAAAACTTAGTGAAAATGACATTATCACGAAGAGTGCGTCGCAAGCTTTCTAATGACACAAATGGATCGTCAAATCTAAATACAAATCGAAATATATCTGCGGTCAAAGTTTGGTCAACCCAACCTAGTTAACAGGGGGATGAATCAACATTCGTACTGCTGACGTCAACACCAGTACAGATGATGTCAACATCCGTACAACACATGTGGCAGGAGCAGGAGGTGACACATGTCATGATGATGTCAACATGATGACATGGCATCACCAGAGGCTTCCACGTGTCACCCATATTTGGCAATTTTGGACCCATCTATGGACTAGTAGGATTTTTCCACATGGCAGTCCATACGGTCCGTACAGTGACGTGGCATGGTGAGTTGGCAGTGACGTGGCGTCCATACGATGTTGTGGTGCTGACATGGCAGGTTGATGGTGCAATACAGTGACGTGGTCGAATAGGAGGTTGTAAGGTGGCAGTGGGAAAATTCCCAATGACAGTCTGTATCCAAAATTTGAGAAAAAAATAAATGATTTGGCGGGTCCGCCAAATCTGGTGGACCACGCCAAATCCGACCACAAGCTATCGATGGAACCTTGGATAGAACCATCACCAAAATTGGCAGAAGAAACTTAGTTATATATATATGTGTGTGTGTGTGTGTGTGTGTGTGTGTGTGGTTATAACAATAAAGCCAAAAGGGGGAGGCCCGCGAGTTTGACCCCAGGACATCCTCCCTCCATAAAGCCTTAATACTAATGCCATAAACAACAGGCCAACGACCCTTTCATTGTAATGAACGCCACCATTATTACATAAAATTTGCATCTGTCTGAGCCCAAAAGGGGGCATGCGCATGCGTACGGTCAGGCACGAATTACAAGATAGGGTACATCGACATTAATTTCAAGTTGCAGGGCTTGGAAATTGAGACAAAATTCTTCTTGTTGGTCCTAATATTGGCTCATTACCCCTTAATTGGGGCATATA
>ML781861.1:296134-333600 GCA_009831015.1 Picea engelmannii | reverse complement strand
TCCCTCAAGCAAGCCAAGAAGGATAATAAATTATCACCAAAGTAATATGGCCCTTATAAGGTGTTGCAAAAGATTGGTACTATGGCATACAAATTGGAGTTGCCTGCATCTTCATGAGTACACCCAGTTTTCCATGTTTCATGTTTAAAGAAGGTTATAGGCGACAAGATCCCAGTTCAAACTGTATTGCCAGAACTTGACGAGGAAGGAAAAATCATGTTGGAGCTTGAAGCCATCACTAACACAAGAATTTGCCAGTTAAGGAATAGATCCATTTCAGAGTATTTCATTAAATGAAGGAAACTACCAACTAAAGATTCCACTTGGGAAGATGAGTCTTTTATACATAAGCATCCAGAGTTACTCAAGCGTTGCGGACAACACTTGTGTCAAGGGGAGGAGCATGTTAAGCCCTAATATTGACTCATTACCCCTTAATTGGGACATATTATATTAGCAATGTTATTTTATTTATGTCGGCTTTAGGCCATTAGTTGTAATTATACCTCCTAGTCTCCTATATATACCAAGGAGACATTTTCATTTTGAATCATCTTGTACTTGAACATTTAAGTGGGGTAAAAGGAGGTTGCCCCCTCGAAGAGGCTTATTATCTGAAAGTATCTCTTTTTCAAGGCGTAGAGTACTTTTTTTGAGGTTTTTCTATGCTATATTGATATTTGGTTCTTAACAAATTGCAGGTCGCGGGGCATGGAAACCGAGACAAAATTCTTCTTGGGCTTGGGAGTGCCAGAGTCTGATCAAGGTGTGGAGACAGTCATTTTTGGCTAATTCGATGCCACGAATTCATTGGTGATGTTTGTTTTCTGATCTGAGCAATATTTTTGCAGCTTAATTTCAGAATGATGTATACTTACGTATTTTTCCAAATTCTTTTGTTAAGTTAATGAAAAATCCTACCCATTTGAGAGCAGGACCCGAAGACGTAGTCCACCAGGGACGAACTCCGTTATCAAGTTTTTGTGTTTAGTTTTGATGCTTATGTCTCTTCATTATTGAACTTTTCCTTCTTTAATGGTGCACTTTAATTTATGTTCATTTAATGCAATTCTTTATAAGTCACTCAATGAAAAGATCCAAGATCACCAGGTCATATATTTTGTTTATTTTTGGATGGTGTGATTGTACTTTACTGTTCTCTATTTTTCACATTTTATCTATTTCATGCATAAGTGGAAAACTCAGTGACTAAATATTCTAGAAATCTAAAGGAAACATAGCCTTAATAAGAAATATTTCAGTTATTTATTAGATTTGTTATGACGAACTGTTCCAGTGGAATATCCACAACGATTTACAGATCATATTGGTATTAGAGCAGGTTTTTCTTTTGGGTATTTGTGGGAAGTTGCAGGATCCAGGACTTGTCTTCAAGAGAAGTTGTAGAAATCCTAGCCATGACATACTAGTCTAATCATAATAACCCTCAAGATCCAGTAGAAGAGAGATTTGAGTGGTTGGAAATGCAAGTTGTAGACATCAATCACAATATAAACCTCCTTATGGAAGCTCTAGCGAGAAAGCTTGGATTGTTTGGAGATTATGGAGGCTCTAACTCGGAGAATAGATCGAAGGGGAAATCAGAAGATCGGGAAGACTCAGGAAAGGAGTCATAGAAAGAATATGAGAAAGAGAAGTCGAGTTTGAGTGTTGTGAACTCTTCACTGTCCTTATTAAATATGGAAGTGAAATTCGACATAAATCCATTCCAAGGTGAGATTGATGCATTAAAATTGAATCATTGGTTGCAACAATTAGAGGTTTATTTTAGTCTTCAACATAAATATGAAGAGCATGAGATTTCATTTGATAGACTGAAGTTAGAGGGCCATTCTTTAACCTAGTGGGAAATCCATATGGAAACACTGAGGCTAGAGGGTGATCCACCACGAACTAGGTGGGATGACTTTAAAATCCTGATCAAGTCCCAATTCTACCCTATCACGTATGTAGAGGACCAATGGATATGGTGGCACTACTTCAAGCAGAGGCATGGGAAGAGTGTACATGAGTACACCACTGAGTTCAAGAAGATGGCCATCATGTTGAGTATTTCTCCCAAGAACCCAGATGTACTCCTCAAGTATATGGGGGGGTTACATAGTCATCTATGAAAGAAGGTTATTCTCTTCGATCCAAGGATAGTGGATGAGGAATGTGTACATGAACAATACTTGGAAAACATAGGTCGAAAGAAGGGGCATCCAAATGGTTCAAAGCAGAAATCTCACCAAGAAAATTCCAAGGAGGCGAAGAATAATAGTTTAAAGGGGGGGAATATAAGAATTCAGTGACCACTGCACATCAGTGCAAATATCCCAACAACCATTGCAATCATTGCAACATTCATGTCCACACTGAGGAAAAATGTTGGAAACTACATCCCGAGTTGAACTCAAAGAACCATAAGAAGGAAAGAAAGAAGAAAATATATTTTAGCCACAGATTATGGATGAAAAGAGTATATGCACATCAAGTAGCTCAAATGTGGATGCAAAGAGTATATGCACATATATTTAGATGGAGGTGATTCTGAGTGTCCTTCATCACCACAAAATAAAAGGAGATGACCAATCTCTTCCACATCAAGAATCAGGTCAAGAAGACCAAGATAGATGCTTTGTTTGAATATGGTTCATAGACGAATATAATAGCAGTGGATCTGGTCAACAAGCTTTAATTGGAGGTTCAAAACCATCCTAGACCCTATCCATTAGGTTGGGTAAACAATGATGCAAATATAAAGGTAATGAAACAATTTAAGATTAAATTTGTTGTAAGTGTTGATTTTATTGATGAAGTGGAATTGGACGTAGTACCCTTTGAATCCCCTACATGTATATGAGGGATTCAATATTCATGCAGAGATCCAATTAGTACCCATTGATCCAGGATGGGAAGTCCTACATAATTAACACACATAAAGGCAAGTCAAATATCTCATTACTAGGTTCCAACCAAGCCAAGAATTTGATTAGTTCTAGTAAGAAATGTGTTTTTCTTTTCTTAAGAGAAAATTAGTCTGATGATGACTCAATGAGAGTGAAGGCATCCTTTGAGGCATGTGCTAAAGAAAGAAAACATAAGTTGGAGGATTTGTTATAAGCATACAGAGGAGTGTTCCAGGATCCTGAAGAGATGCCACCTAAGAGGGAAGTGGAGCATGAAATTCAGTTATTGTGAGACTTCCAATTTCCAAAATTTGGGTTGTATAGATAGTTCATTTTGGAAGAAAATGAAATGAAGAATCAATTGCAACAGTTCTCAGAGCAGGGTGTGATTTGACCAAGTAACTCACCTTGTGGTTCACCCATCATAATTGTTCCCAAGAAGGATGGGACTTGGAGAATGTGTATCGATTATAGGGAATTGAACAATATTACACTCAAGAATAGTACCATTTGCAAAGGATCGATGATCTAGTGGACCAGCTGTATCATGCCAAGTACTTCACTAAGTTGGATTTGAAATCGAAATATCACTAGGTATGATTCAAAGAAGAAGATACCTGGAAGAATTCCTTCAATACAAGGAAAGGTTTATATGAGTGGTTGATTATGTCATTTTGTTTATGCAACACACCATTTATATTTATGAGACTAATGAATGATGTTTTACACCATTTTATATATTCATTTTTTATTGTCTATTTGGATGATATAGTAGTTTACAACCATTCAATTTATATGAGTGGTTGATTATGCCATTCGGTTTATGCAACACACCATCTACATTTGTGAGACTAATGAATGATGTTTTACACCATTTTATATATTCATTTGTTATTGTCTATTTGGATGATATAGTATTTTATAGCACTACCTGAGAGGAACACATCTCACATCTTATGCAGGTGTTAGAGACTACGAAGAAGCATCAACTACTGGCCAATCTTAAGAAATGTGAGTTTTCTCAACAAACTTTGGTGTATTTGGGTATGTTATCGGTGGAGGAGAGCTCAAGATAGATCTCGCAAAGATGGAGGCCATCATGAAATGGACAGTTCCTACAAATATCATTGAAGTTAGGACTCTTTTGGGGGTAGAAAAATACTTGTGGAAGTTCATAGCTTCATTTTCAACGATAGTTGCACCACTTCATGTCATAACAACCAGTGGTAATATTTTTTAGTGGCGGAAGAATCAACAGAAGGCCTTTGATGAGATAAAAATAAATATTAGTCAAGCACCAGTGCTTGCACTACCAAAATTGAAGAATCCATTCGAAGTGGAGACAGATGCAAGTGGATATTCCATGGGAGTAATAATGATGCAGGGGGGAGGCTCATATGCTATCATTCTGAAGTATTTCACGGGGCGGTTCTCAACTACCCTACTTACGACAAGGAAATCTATGCCTTGGTAGAAGTTGACAAAAAGTGCAAGCACTATCTGATGATAAAGGAGACCATCATCCACACATATCACCAACCATTATAGTATTTGTAGGCCCAGAGGAAGCTACAACAAACCATACATTGCAAGTGGATGGGGTTTTCACAAAAATTTCATTTGGTCATAAATACTAATAAGGGTAGAAAAAATAAGTTGGCAGAAAAAGTTTCACGACCTTCCACATCCAATATTACAACTTTGGGAACTCTAATGCACATGGATCCTTTTACCCATGATACATACAAAGAGGTATACATAGAATATGAGGACTTCAAGGAGGTTTTTCATCAATTAAAGGGCCAAAATCATATTGAAGAAGGTGATGGAAAGGTTGACTATCATTTATAGAATGGTTTACTCTACAAGATTGACAAGCTTTGTGTTCCTAACGGTAAATGATTGCAAATTATGAGAGAGGATCACACATCCAAGGTTTCAAGACATTTTGGTGTTGGGAAGACAATTGACAACTTATAAAGGTATGTGTATTGGCCTAGAATGTAAGAAGATGTAGCACGGTATATTAGAGGATGTATATTTTGTTGTACCAACAAGCTCAAAAATAGGAAGCAAGGTTTATACCATGCCTTACCTGTACCCACTCGACTTTGGGAAAACATTTCCATAGATTTTGTGGGAGGTTTACCAACCACACAGAAGGGACATGGCTATTTATTTATGGTAGTTGACAAGTTCAACAAAATGTGCATTCTCATGCCTTGTAAAAATACTATCAAGGAATAGGAAGAAATAAACTTGTTCTTTGAATAGGTATGGGTGCACTTTGGGATACCAAGGAGCATCATCTCATATAGAGATACAATATTTCTCAATGAATTTTGGACTACATTATGGGAAAATATGGACACTAAGTTGAAGAGGTCTACAATATTCCATCCAAAAAAATATGGGCAGACGGAGGTATCTAATAGGAATTTGGTGTAGCTTTTGAAGGGTTACAATCAGAGGCATTTGAATACTTGGGATGAAAATATGATCTATATACAACACTCTTATAATAGAGCAATCCACACTTCTATTGGTAAGTCACAATTTGAAACTTTCTTTGTGTGTTTTCCACCTTCACCCTTAGATATTTTTTATGAACAACAAGGAGGAGTGAGGGAGGACCACACAAGAGATGCATTAAAAGAAGAAAAAATTGTTGAGAATATTAGAAAAATCCATTTTCAATTTCAAGAGACACTGATGAAGTCACAAAAAAAAAATGCAAGGCTAGACATGACCAATAGAGAATAGAGAGAACATTTAGAGTGGGAGACAGAGTATGGTTACAACTGAATAAGGAAAGGCTACAAGGTCTTGGTAAGAAGATCAAGGCTCTACAGTATGTTCCTTTTGAGGTATTAGAAAAGGTAGGAGATAATTCCTACAGACTCATTCTACCCCCATACATGCACATTTACTCAGTAGTCAACATGGAGAATCTCAAAATCTATGAGCCCTCCATGTTGGATCAAGAGGAGGAGTAGACCATACCTTCCATACATGATTTAGCACTAGATTCTCAAGAAAAGTTGGAAAAGGAAACCTTTTTGAAGAAGAGGTCTAGAACTAGAAGACAAGGGTAGCATGACCTTTGGCAGATTGGGTTGAAGGGACAACTTCCAGGAAAAGCAAAATGGTACTTCAACGAGAAGGTAGAGGAAATATTTATTCACCTCATTTAGTAAATATTTTGGGGACCAAAATCCTCCCTAAATGGGAAGGTATGATATGGATTGGATAATTATATTATTTTTCATCTATATTGATGCTTTCAGAGTGGAAAACGTTGGAGGAATCAACTTGCAACATCATTTTAGTGGTAGTTCCCATTTTGGAAAATTCGGGTCTGAAACCTTCTAGAGCCATTTTGAGGAATCGAACAACAATTTTTGGGATGTTGATGTTCATAACTTATGTACACACCCTTGAAAGTGTTCTACACTCTGGGACCTTTCCAATGGTGAAAATTATCGTTCGTCAATCAGAGTCTATATGAAAACGTTATGCCTCCCGTAAGTTGACCTATCTTGTTGACACCATGGTATGAGAAGATGCCACATCAACGCTCATTACTCATGAATATGGGCTAGCCATGTGAGAAGTTTCAACAATATTATATAATTTTTAAAACCATACCACAATTGAGGGTTGAAGAAGTCAAAATAGTACCCCTAGATGAAAATCGAGCTAGGATAAATACCGAGCCACTAGGAGGAGAAGGGGTTACATTATTTTGCATTATATCTTGTTCCATAGTTGAGAAAAACATATGAGAGGGGTATTTTGTGAGAATAACAGAGGAGGTTGGATTATGTAGCATCCATATAGGCCACAGGTCAAAGGAAACTCCACAAAGAGTGCCTTTTTCTTTGTACTTCATTTATTTACCATAGAAAAGAGAGCAGAGCAGCCTCACCTTCTAGTTGGGTTTTCTCCCGCTTTGGGTTTCCCAGGTCATATCTTGTGTTTATTTTTGGATGGTGCCATTGTATTTTATTTTTCTCTATTTTTTTCATTTTTTCTATTCCATGCATAAGAAGAAAAATCAGTAACTAAATATTCTGAAAATCTAAAGCAAAAGTAACCTTAATAATAAATATTTATGTTATTTATCAGATATATTGTGACGAACTATTCCAGTGGAATATCCACCGTAGTTTACAAATCATATTTGTCTCATAATAGGTTTTTCTTTTGGGTATTTGTAGAAAGTTGTAGATTCCAGGACTCGGCTTAAAGAGAAGTTGCAGAAACCATATCCATGGCATATGAGTTTGTTCATAATAACCATCGAGATCCAGAAAAAGAGAGATTTGAGAGATTGGAAACACAAGTTTCCGACATGAGTCGCAATATGCACCTCGTCATGGAGACTCTAACAAGCAATCTCAGACTATTTGCAGATGATGTAGGCTTTAACTTAGAGAACAGATCGGAGCGGAAATTAGAAGATCAAGAAGACTCAGGAAAGGAGTTGTGGAAATAATCCTAGAAAGAGCAGTCGAGTTCGAGTGTCGTGATCCCTTCACAATCCCTATTCAACATGGAAGAAAAAATCGACATAAATACATACAAAGGTGATATCGATGCATTAAAATTGAATCATTGGTTGCAACAATTAGAATTTTATTTTAGTGTTCTCCATATAGATGAATAGTGGAAGATTTCATTTGCTAGATTGAAGTTATATGGCCATGCTTTAACCTGGTGGGGCATCCATACGAAAATTCTTAGGTTGGACGACTTCAAAACCCTCATCAAGTCCTAATTCTACCCTATCGGGTATGTAGAGAACCAATGGATCTTGTGGAAGTACTGCATGCAGAGGCATGCGTAGAGTGTACATGAGTACACCACTGAGTTCTGAAAGATGTCCATCATGTTGGGTATCTCTCCCAAGAACCCAAATGTACTCCTCAAGTATATAAGGGTTTTACATAGTCATCTACGAAAGCATGTGATGCTCTTCAATCCAAGGATAGTGGATGAGGCATGTGTACGAGAACAATACCTAGAAAACATAGGCCAACAGAAGGGGAAACCAAGTGGTTTGAAGTAGAAAGATCACCAGGAAGCTTCCAAGGAGGGGAAGAAGAAGTGGAAATGGGGAAAATATAAAAAGGAAGTGGCCACTTCACATCAGTGCAAAGATCCCACCAACCATTGCAATAATTGCAACATTTATGGCTGCATTGAGAAATTTTTTTGGAAACTACATCTAGAGTTGAACCCGAAGAATCAAAATAAGGACAAAAAGAAAAACAATGTTTTAGCCATAGGTTCAACCAATCAGGTTAAAAGTAGATCATATGTGAATGAAAATATTACACATCTGTGCAGAAGGATATGAGTCTGAGTAGCCTTCATCACCATGAAGAGAAGGAGATGACCAAGCTCTTCCACATTAAGATTCAGGTCAAGAAGAACAAGATAGATGTTTGTTTTTACTCTGGTTCACAAGATAATATTATAGTGGCGGATGTGGTCAACGATATTGGATTGGAGGTTCACAATCATCCTATCCATTATCCATTAGGTTGGCTAAACAATGATGCATAGATGAAGGTAATGAAACTGTGTAAGATTAAATTTGTTGTAAGTGTTGATTTTATTGTTGAAGTGGAATTGGATGTAGTACCCCTTGATGTATGTGCAGTAGTGTTTGGAAGACCCTACATGTATATGAGGGATAAAATATTCATGCGAAGAGACAATCAATATTGAATGATCAATAATGGGAACTCCTACATCATTAATGCACATAAATCCAAGTCAAAGATCTCATTGGTAAATGCCAACCAAGCCAAGAGGTTGATTAGTTCTAGTAATAAATGTGTTTTTCTTTTCTTCAAAGAAAATCAACCTAATGATGAGTCAGTGAAATTTAAGGAATCCCTGGAGGGGTTTACTAAAGAACATAAACATAATTTAGAGGAGTTTCTATAGGCATACATAGGAGTGTTTCAGGAGCCTAAAGGGATACCACCTAAGAGGGAAGTGGACCATGAAATACAGTTATTTCCAGCCTCCCCATTTCCAAATATTGGGTTGTATAGACAGTTTGTTTTGGAAGAAAATGAACTGAAGAAGCAATTGTAGTTGTTGTTGGAGCAGGATGTGATTTGACCAAGTACCTCACCTTGTGGGTCACCCATCATAATTTTTCCCAAGAAGGATGGGACTTGGAGAATGTGTATCGATTATAGGGAATTGAAAAATATTCCACTTAAGAATTGGTACCCTCTACCAAGGATCGATGATCTGTTGGACCATTTGCACCATGAAAAGTACTTCACTAAGTTGGATTTGAAATTAGGATACCACCAGGTACAGGTCAAAGAAGAATATACCTGGAATACTTCCTTTAAGACAAGACAAGGTTTGTATGAGTGTTTGGTTATTCCATTCAGTTTATGCAACGCACCAACTACATTTATGAGACTAATGAATGATGTTTTACACTCTTTTATATATTCATTTTTTATGGTCTATTTGGATGATATACTAGTTTATAGCTCTACCTAGGACGAGCACATCTCACATCTTATGCAGGTGTTAGAGACTCTAAAGAATAACCAATTCTTGGAAAATCTCAAGAAATGTGAGTTATATCAACGCTGTTTGGTGTATTTGGGGTATGTGATTGGTGGAGGCAAGCTCAAGACATATCCCACAAAGATGGAGACCATCATGAAATGGCTAGTTCCTACAAATTTCATTAAAGTTAGGATTTTTTGGGGGGCAACACAATACTTCATTTTCAAAGGTAGTTTCACCACTCTACGCCATAATATCCAATGGTAAGAGTTTCTAGTGGGGGAAGAATTAGTAGAAGGCCTTTTATGAGCTAAAAGGAAATATCATTCAATCACCATTTCTTGCACTACCAAACTTGCAAAATCCATTTGAAGTGGAGACAGATGCAAGTGGGTATGCCATGGAAGCAATATTGATGCAGGGGGGAAGGCCCATATGCTATCAATATAAAGTATTTCATGGGGTGGTTATCAAATATCCTACCAACGACAAGGAGCTCTATGCCTTGGTACAATTTGAATTTTTTTTGAAGAACTATCTGATGGGAAAGGAGGCCATCATCCACACAGATCATCGACCACTACTGTATTTTCAAGCCCAGAGTAAGCTACAAAAAAGAAGGCATTGCAAGTGTATGGGGCTTTTACAACAATTTCATTTGGTCATAAAGTATAAGAAGGGTAGCGTAAATAAGTTGGAAGAAATGATTTCACATCCATCCACATCCAAGATTACGGATTTGGTAACTCTTATGCACATGGAGCATTTTACCCATGATGCATACAAAGAGGCATACATAGAAGATGAGGAATTCAAGGAGGTGTTTCATCAACTATAGGGCCAAATTCATATGGAAGAAGGTTATGGAAAGGATGAATATCATTTCCAGAGAAGTTTATTCTACAAGCTCGACAAGCTTTGTGTTCCTAAAGGTGAACAATTGCAACTTATCAGAGAGGTTGACACCTACAAGGACGTTGCAGGACATTTTGGTGTTGGGAAGATAGTTTCCAACTTATAGAGGTATGTGTAATGGCCCAAAATGAAAAAATATGGTATATTAAAGGATGCATACTTTGTTGTACCAGTAATCCCAGCAATAGGAAGTAAGGTATGTACCATCCCTTACATGTACCCACTCGACCTTGGGAAATAATTTCCATGGATTTTGTGGGAGCTTTACAAACCACACAGAATGCACATGACTATTGTTTTGTGGTAGTGGACAGGTTCAGGAAAATGTTCATTTTCATTCCTTGTAAAAAGACCATCAAGGGATAGGAAGAGGAAAATGTGTTCTTTAATAGGTATGGGTGCACTTTGGGATACCAAGGAACATCATCTTAGATAGATATACCATATTTCTTAGTGCATTTTGGACTACATTGTGGGAGAATGTGGACATTAGGTTGAAGAGGTATACAACATTCAATCCATAGAAAGATGGGAAGACAGAGGTAGTCAACAAGAATTTGGTGCATCTTTTGAGGGGTTACAATAAGAAGCATCTGAAGACCTAGGGTGAGAATATAATCAATATACAACACTCTTATAATAGAGAAGTCTACACTTCTATTGGTAAGTCACCTTTTGAAACTTGCTTTAGGTATTTTCCACCTTCACCCTTAGATGTTTTCTATGGATAACAAGGAGGAGTGAAGGAGGACCTCACATGAGATGCATTAAAAGCATAAAAAAATGTTGAGAAGATTAGAAAGATCCATTTTCAAGTACAAGAAACATTGAAGAAGTCACTGGAAAAATACAAGGCTAGACATGACCAGGAGAGAATAGAGAGAACATTTAGAGTGGGAAATAGAGTATGGTTACAATTGAATAAGGAAAGCCTACAGGGTCCTAGTAACAAGATCAAGGCTCTGTGGTATGGTAATTTTGATGTATTAGAAAAGGTGGGAGATAACACCTACAGACTGAGTCTACCCCCACGCATGCTCATTTACTCAATAGTGAATGTGAAGAATCTAAATCTCTATGATCCTTCCATGTTGGATCAGGAGGAGGAGCAGGTCCTACCTTCCATAGAGGATTTAGCACCATATTCTTAGGCAAAGTTGGCAGAGGACACAGTTTTGCAAAATAGGTCAAGAATTAGAAGACATGGGTAGCATGACCTTTGGCAGATTGGGTTGAAGGGACAAATTCCAGGAAAAGCAAAGTGGTACTCTAGAGAGAAGGTAGAGGAAATATTTTCTCACCTCGTTCAATAAATATTTTGGGGACCAAAATCCTCCCTAAATGGAGAGGTGTGATCCATATTGGATCATTATATTATTTTTCATCTATCGCGATGCTTTGAGAGTGGAAAACATTGGAGGAATCAGCTTGTAAGGTCATTTTAGTGGTAAGTCCCAGTTTGGAAAATTGGGGTTCAGAACCTTTCAGAGACATTTTGAGGAATTAAATAGTTTTTTGTGGGGTTTTGGTGTCTATAACTTATGCACACACCCTTGACAGTTTTCTACACTTCGTGATATTTCCAACAGTGCAAATCGTTTATCAATCAGAGTTTGTATGCAAAAGTTATGACTCTCACAAGTTGACCTATCGTGTGGACCACCATGGTACGAGAGGATGCCATGCCATCCTCCATTAATCATGCATATGGGGCTAGACACGTGAGGAGTTTCAACAATATTATATAAGTTTCAAAACCCTACCATGATTGAGGGTTGATGAAGTCAAAATCCTACCCCTAGATGGTTATCGAGCTAGGATAAATACCGGGCTTCTAGGAGGAGAAGGGGTTCCACTCTTTTGCATTGTATATTTTCCATAGTTGGTAAAACCATATGAGAGTAGTATTCTATGAGCATAACAAAGGATGAGAGATTTTGTAGCATCCATACAAGCCACATCTCAAAGGAAATTCCACAGAGAGTGCCTCTTTCTTCATACTTGCATCATTTATTTACCATAGAAAAGAGAGCAAATCAACCTCGCCTTCTAGCTGGGTTTTCTCTCATATTGGGTTTCCCAAGTCATATATTGTGTTTATTTGTGGATGGTGTGATTTGTTTTTACTATTCTCTATTTTCTACATTTTATCTATTTCATGCATAAGCAAAAAAATTAGTAATTAAATATTCTAGAAATCTAAAGGAAAAATAACCTTGATAATAAATATTTTAGTTATTTATCAAATCTGTTGTGATGAACTATTCTAGTGGAATATCCATGGTAGTTTTCAAATCAATATTGGTTATGGTCCTTGGCTAGAGCTTTATCTCTTGTTCTAGCTTGGTATTTTTCAACTATGGATTCAACATCCATTCCGATCTCCCTCTCTATCTTGGAGACAATCCATCTTGGCTAGCATTGAATCCAAGTCAAATGTCGATATATGTTCAATGTGACTCTAGTAAGATATGCTATCACATATCAGACCCTCAAAAGAAAGTGTGGACTTCCTTCTCTTGCTAGGATTAATGTTAAGTTTTACAGTTGTTATTAGGTTATTTGCAAATTTCATGAGCATTTAATGCATTTACAAAACAACAGTATAAAGAGGATCACTGAAAGAAACACAATCACAAGGTATGCAACATTTTATTGTGGGAAACCCTCATGGGGGAGAAAACCCAACAAAAGTGGGATGACTTTATAATTACTAGGGGATTACTTTATAAATACCACCACGAAAATACATGTTTGACCAATCCACAAAAGGGGATTTGATCTAATAAAAGACCCGACTTGATTAATCTGAAAAATGGGATTTGATCTATACAATAATAACTCAAATATAATTAGAATATTCTTCTAAGTTACAATATTTAAAAACCCCTTAACGAGAATGGAATTCTACTAACATGACTCAATACAACATCATCAAGAGAAGGAGAGGGAAGCATCATCATCAACATCTGGAACACTGACTGACACATCTATAAATCATCAAAAGTTTTTCTCATCATCAATATCATCATCTTTACAACATGGAGATAGAGTAATATCATCATCAATATCATGAAGATGGAGCATTAACATCAATAACATGAAGTTGGAACAACAACATCATCTAAAACACGAAGTTGGAAGAACAACATCGTCAACAACACGAAGCTGTAATAATAACATCATCAACAACACGATGTAGGAACAACAACATCAACAACAACACAAAGTTGGAACAACATCATCAACATGTGGCAATAGAATGAGGCAGGTGCATCAACAACAACATTTGTGGTACTCTGACAGACCATCGTTACCAGACCTTTGGGATCTTCCCAGGAATCATAGGATTCCCTAGGATATAAAATCCTAACAAGATACCACATGGTACTCAGACAAATTGTCCTTACAAGACCTTTGGGATATACCTAGGAATCATAATATTCCCTAGGATATAAAATCCTAACTGGGCTATCACTACGTACCACAACTGACATATACATGCACAGGTACTTTGACAAACCATCCTTACCGGACCTTCAAGATCTTCCCAAGAATCATAAGATTCCCTAGGATATAAAATCCTAATGGAGCTACCTGTTGTTGGTCAGGATACCATAGTATCATCAACATCACTCCCCCTTTCGAAGGAGGTCCTTTTGGACAATACCAAGCTTGTCTCAGAAGTACTCAAACTTCACGCAAGACAAAGGCTTAGTCAACACATCTGCAACCTTCACATCTGTGCCAACATATTGAAGCTTTACAACTCCTCTCTACACCATATCATGAATGTAGTGGTACCAGATCTCTATGTGCTTCAAATTATCATGAAACATTGGGTTCTCTGTCATCTTTATACATATTTGGTTATCACATAGAATCATGGTAGCTTCCATCTCCAAATCGAACAAAACTGTCAACAAATTCTGAAGACATATGGCTTCACAATTGGCAGAACATGCTGCAATGTACTCCTCTTCTACCATGCTGAGAGAAATGCTAGATTTCTTCCTTCTTTTCCATCAAGTTATGGTTGACCCCAAACTAAAACAACATCTTGAAGTGCTCTTTCTATATGAAGCACTTCCATCCCAATATGAATCAGTATAACCATACAGCCTGAAGTCATGATCTCCAATATAAGAGAGACCATAATCCAACGTACCCTTAAGGTATCTCATCACAAGCTTTGCGACTAAAAGGTGAACATGTCTGGGCTCCACCAGATATTGACTCAAGGTGTTCACAACAAAGTATATATCTAGCCTGGTATTTTTCAGGTACATCAACGATCCAATAATTTTTCTGTATAGAGTAGCATCAACCAACTATGATGAAGTATCAACCAGGAGCTTCAAATTCGTTTCCATGGGTGTGTTCATGGATTTACATTCCAACATGTCAAATCTCTTCAGTATTTCAACTGCATACTTTCCTTGGTTAAGGAATATATTCTTTGGTCTCTACCAAACTTCAAGACCTAAGAAATAATGCATCGATCCTAGGTCTATCATCTCAAATTCTGCAGCGAGCTTCTTCTTGCAATCTGTGATGATATTTTCTTCTCCTGTCAAGAATAAATCATCCACATATAGTAGCAATATAATTGGCTCATCATTTATAACCTTGAAGTAAAGGTTAGGATCATCTTTGTTCTTGGTAAATCCCATGCTTATTGGGAAAGTATCAATTCTTCCATACCAATCTTTTGGGGCTTGACTCAACCCGTACATAGATTTCTTCAACTTGCAGAAATGAGTCTTTCTATATTAAACTTCAAACCCTTGTGTTTTTTCTATATACACTTATTCTTCAATAACACCATTTAAGAAAGTTGTTTTCACATCCATCTGGTGTAACTTCCACTTAATTTTGGTTGTAAGAGCTATGATGGCTCTGATAGAAGTGTATATGGCTATAGGAGAAAATGTTTCTTCATAATCAATTCCTTCCTTTTGAGAAAATCCATGAGCCACAAATATTGGCTTGTGGTTTTCAATACTTTTGTCTGTTGCATGTTTTATTTTGTATATCCACTTGGAAGATACTAGATCTTTGTTCTTTGGTTTGGGAACTAATTCCCATACATCATTCTTCATATTGGACTGGTATTCTTCTGTCATGGCATCCATCCATTGTTTCTTTTGAATGACTTCTTCAAAGAAAGTAGGCTCCTTTTCTACAATATCACACATCAAGGCCATATAGATGGAGAATGGCTTAGGGTTCTTTTTTTGTCTCATGGGTCCTTCTAGGGTACCATACTTCTCTGCATATTGAATAATTTCTCTTGCCCAAGATGGATTTCTATTGTGATAGATCGTCATATGGGGAGGTTCTTGATATTCTATCATATCATGATCTTCTGGAATCTCATCATCAGGGGTAACTACAACTTCCTTTATGGGTTCTGCAATTCTAGGAGCTACAAGTTCTTCTTCATATACTTCTTCAAGCTGGCATTTTCTTAACCTCTTGAGTGTTGCATCTTCATCAAAGGTTACACCTTGTTGATCTCAATATGATGGTATCCTGGTATGTATATTTTGAAGGCCGTAGAGACCTCACAATACCCAACAAATATTCCCTTCTTTCCTGAAGGATCCAACTTAGTTATCTATTCTTTCGGAATGTGCATAAATACTGGACAACCAAATATTTTGAGATGGCTTACTTCTTGCTTCTTTCTAGTAAACATTTCTTTGGGGGTTTTGAATCCAAGTGCACTATGGGATAATTTGTTCTGGACATATACTGTTGTTCTTGTTGCTTCATCCCATAAGTGCATCGGAATATCTTGATCATGAATCATAGTCTTTACTACTTCCATAATCGTCATATTCTTTCTTTATGCTACACCATTTTGTTGAGGATTATAGGGAGCGGTGAGCCCCATCTTAATCCCAACCTCTCTGTAAAATATTCCAAAATCATTTGAAGTGTACTCTCCTCCATTGTCTGACCTAATTTTCTTGATTCTCCTTTTGGAGAGGTTTTCTACCAATGCTTTGAATTCCTTTAACTTTCCAAGTACTTCATTTTTTGACTTCAAGAAATAAATCCAAGTTTTATGAGATTAATCATCAATAAAAGATACATAGTATGCATACCCACTTACAGAGGTCAATGGCATTGGACCGCATACATATGAGTGGAAAAGTTCCAATATTCCTTCTACTTTATTGTCTCTCTTTGGAAAGGGATTCTTTATGTTATTTCCTTGTGCACATCCCTTGCATACACCTTCATGATCAAATTTTATTTTTGGTAAACCTGTAACTACCTTACTTACATATGGTAAGGATTTGTAGTTGATGTGAGCTAGTCTTCTATGCCAAAGTTCCTAAGGAATTTTAGTAGAGTGATTCAAGGCTACATCTAAGTGACCCTTTAACTTGTATAAACTACCTTCTTCTATTCCAATAACAATTGCATCTTCTATAGTTTTTCCTTTATACCACATGAGAACTCCACCATCTATGAATGCAATCCTAAAACATTTATTATCTAGAGCTGAAATATAAAGTAAGTTTTTTTTCAAACTTGGTACATAGAGTACATCCTTCATTCTCTTTAGAGTTCTTGAATCAAGTTTGTAGGTGGATTCTCCCAATCCTTTGATTGGGTACTACTAGTCATCTCCAAGTGAATCTTTCTGGGGGGAGTCCTTCTCTATAAGGCTGGAGAGAGTTTTCTTCTGACCTTCCATGTGCTTAGAGGAACCACTATCTATGAGCCAAGTATTATCTCCAGGTGTCACAGATCTTTAGAGAGCGGAAAACAAAACATAGTCTTCAATCTCTTCTTTATCTAACTTCTTGGGTGGCTCATCATATTTAGCTGCATTGGAATGATGTCATTTGTAATTCTTCCCTTATGGAAAGAAAATTCTTAGCAATGTGTCCCATCTTATCACAATGATAACACTGGTAGGAGGATAAATCTTTTCACTTTCTTTGGCCCTTATGATATTTCTAGAATCTCTTTGGAGAGTGAGATTATTTATGAAAGTGAGTCTCCTTTTGGAAATGAGACTTTCCCAAGTTGTTACAACAAATTTTTCCTCACCCCATGCAAATTTCTTGGATGGCCTTTCCATTTCCCTATGCAGAATTGAAGTCCCTTTTTGTACCTTCCAGAGCCAAAAAAACATATTTTTCCACATATATGCACCCTATCAGTTAGGAAACAAGCATATACACAGGTTGCTCCACTACAACCCGCGTCATCGGGTTTGGTCCTCAAAATAAAAAATTATGTTGGTTTTCCATGCCATGTCACGAGATCCATGATCCTTGACCTTCCATATACTGGAAACTCTCTTACTCGACCCTTTAGTTCCATTTGAAGGATATAAATTGAGCCATATCCAAGCCTTGGAGGAGAGAATTCAACTTTGAGAGAAAAGAAACTCTGGAGAAATTTCACTTCATATTGAGTGTACATCCCTTTATCCTTGAGAATCTAAATTCATTGTTCATCCCCCAAGCTCTTCCTTCTTTGTGATGGAGAACCTCATTGTCTCCTTTATATAAGCTTGTCTTTGGTGGAGGATTGAAGTGGTGGAGGCCCAGCTGGGGGGACTTAGTTTCTCGGTTCTGATATGTGTCGGTACAATGTTTTTTCACCTATATACTTTTGTTGATTATTTTAATAGAAATACTCTTTTCTTGTTGAATTGATATCTTGCAAATATTTGAATTATTATTCCATGGGCATATTTGTCATGAATGTCAATGGATTATGCTAATTTATATGCTAATGCTACATATCACCATATTCTTGTGTATATTGGTTGTTGAGGACAAGTTACGAGTATAATGATTTGAGTTGAGTGCTCAACGGTGGCCTTCGTCAAACTTTCAGACAAGGTAGCCTCTTGGCCTTGTCTTGTTAGAATTTCATTTATATATCATACTTGGGATTATAGTTGATTGTTGCATGGAATTCCGTCTGTTGTGGCTTATCCCATGCCATAGATAGATTTTCCTCTTAACACCCTTTCCACCCTTAGCATGAGAAGATAGGGCTTGATCTTCATCTTTTAATAGAACAACTTCTCTATTAACCACTCTTGCTTCTTCTTGAACACATTCTTCCCATAAACTATCAAATTGGAGTTTCTCTTTTCTTACACAAATAGTTTGGATGAAGGCATCCCAATATATTGTGATACCATTAAGAGTTTCCATCATGAGTTCATCTTCATCTAAGTTGTCTCCAATATCCTTTAATTGTTCCTTGAATTGAGAAACCCTAGAGAAATAGTCTTGAACTGTTTCTCCTTTTTGCATTATTGTATTCTTGAGTTGGGTTCTCAAGTTCATCTTTCGGTTGATGTTCCTTCCTTCATACATTATGGTTAGGGCATCAAACATATATTTTGGAGTGTTCTTATAAGACACTTGAGGGATCAAGTGGTCTTTAATAGAGTCTGCAATTATCCTTTTAGCCTTAATCATATCCTTCTTGTACTTCTATTTGGCTGCATCTTCTTCGGGTTCCGGTACATTTTATTTCATGAATTTTTCAAGGTCATTCTCTTCAAGAATGAGTCCAATTTTGTACTTACAGGAACAAAAACTTTCCACACCTTCTAACTTGTCAACAAGCTTGGTACTTGCAAACATCTTGTCCTGGAGCTAATAAAATGACTAGAAAATGAAAGTGCTCAAAAAATGAACTGAGCTTACCAGGAGATGCATTGGGCTGAGGTGAGTTTGTTGGAGTTGACTATTTTTTAAAAATCTAAATTTTACCCCCTAAAATTGGACTTGTGCACTTCTGGACTGGTGCTTCTGGTATTGGTTCTGGTTTCTTGGTTTTCTAGTTTTCTGGTACCAGTAAAAAATAGGGTTTGACTTTCTGAAGAATCTAGCCACTAAAAAATTTTGCTCAAGCTACCAAAAGATGCTCTAGGGTAGGGTTCACTTCCCAAGGTGGTTTTTGATAAAAAAATCCTCTTCAATAAAAAACTCTAATTTTCTTGTGCAACAACATAAACGTATAGATTCCTAGTGAAAGATTCTCTATTCAGTCAAGCTTTGATACCATGTTAAGTTTTACTGTTGTTATTAGGTTATTTTCAAATTTCATGAGCATTCAATGCATTTCCAAAACAACAGTATAAAGAGGATCACTGAAAGAAACACAATCACAAGGTACAGAACATTTTATCCTGGGAAACCCTCATGGGGGAGAAAACCCAACAAAAACTCCCTCAATAATAGATTGCCAATACAATGCAAAGACTAATACTAAAATACCAAATACAAACCAATACCAAGCATGGACCTCTCTTCTCCTTCGTTAGACTTCTTCCTGCAACTGCAACTGCCTTCAAGATATGCGCACTAGATGAGTGAGTAAGTGTGTGTTCAAATGAGACACCAACCTCACATATAAATACAAGTGTGAGATGGATCTAGGGTTGTGTCTCTTCACTTGGTGGAAACAAATTCTCCTAGAAGTGGCTAAAACCACTTTATAATTACTAGGGACCGAATTTACAAATACCACCATGAAAATACATGTTTGACCAATCCTCAAAAGGGGATTTGATCTTATACAAGACCTGACTTGATCAATCCGCAAAAGGGCATTTGATCTATGCAATAATAACTCAAATATAATTAGAATATTATTCAAAGTTACAATATTTCAACAATTAGTTGCTTCCTAGCATGGAAACAACTCTCTAGTGCCTGCATCAATCATGTCATGGAGTTCTCCTGAACTCCTCCTTTCAAGGTCATTGACCACCATGCATCAGTCTCTGTCAACTCTCCAGGAAGGAAAACTTATTTTGGAAGATTGTATGTAGAAAATTATGGAATGATGTTTCCTTGATGTTTGGCATCCACTTAATTTCCTCTTTGATAGTGATGTAGGCCTCCTATGCTGTTATCTATCATTGGAAAACTCTTTCTACTTGAATTGGAGATGTAGGCATCTATCCATATATGTTAGGCTTCACTTTCCACACTCTCCTCTTTGTTGAGCGATTTCTTGGGTGAAACTCTAGGTGAAGTCACCAACACTTCACTTCCCAATTTCCACTCAACTTGCAACGATGGCTAAATTTCATGTTCCTTCTACATGAATTTTCTGACATGCTCCTCCTCTCCATGCGTCTCTAAGTTTGTTGTTGGATTGGAGAAGTGTTCTTTCCATTCCTCCTCTAAAATCATTTTTTCCTGCAACATGTGGATTGCTTCTCCTAATAGGTTGCCTCATGATGGTATTTATTTAAACATAATGAACGTGCCTTTGAGTACCAAAAGTTCCTCATGTAGTAGTGGCAAACAAGATGTGTCTTCTTCTTGTCCCAATTTATTGACTTTCTTCTTCTTTTGAGTGGACATGCAGGATGAGTCTTCAAGAAATTCAAATTGTTTCCCTTCTTAAATTTGCCAAAAGAAGGTTGAGGTAGTAGTGGGATGCCACCTTCATGTACCTCTACTCTCTCTTTTGATGAGTAGGAAAATGTTGGCATGTCTTTATCCTTCAAAAAAGTGGTCTTCATGGTCATCTGATTTTTCACTTTTCCATCGAAGCCTAGGCCTTCATGCTTGGCCCTTTATGCAACTTCAATGGGGCTTAGGATTCCTTGACTTCAATTTCCTATCCATTTCCCATCGTATCCCATCTGTATTAAGAAATTGGAACCAATGCCTCTGGTATGATTTTCAAAGTCACCAATATTCTCCATAGACATTTTTATGGAAGGTGATCTTACCAGGGTGGTCTCGATCATAGTGTTGAATTTTTTAGTGACAATGGAAGGTGGCCTTGATTCTTGGAGCTCTTGGAAAACTTCTTGGATCCTTGCCAATGCCTCCTCCTTCTTTTCTAACTCTGTTTGCATTGGTGTCATCATCTCCATCAGCTTATCCTCTAGCCAACTACCCATTTGGATGAACTTCTCAGCAATATTTACAAGATGTGCTTTGTGTTGGTCCCAACCTATCCTGACTACAGTGAGGCAATATTGTCCTTATTCAAACTATTTGTAGCAGTTTGGCATAGGTATCAAGGTGTTTCTCCATCTCTACCATCCTTTGGTTGAAAATTTGGACCTGCTCCTTCAATTACTCATTCTCTCCTCGAAGTTGATCATTGTTGGCCCTTAAGTCTTCCAACGTTTCTTTACTTTCTTTACCCATGCTAAGGTCTACAATGTTCTATTCAATTTTTATTCAGTTGGCACGTTCAAGGACGCTACTGCTTTGATACCATCTTATTTGTAAATGAGGGACTTATATCCCACTCACTTCACCAACATGGATCCTATGTGGAAATTTCTTTTGGGCTCTGGTCTCTATGCTTCGGTGTTTTATAAAGAGCTCTATATTCTAAGGGATACTAAGCCTCTATTACATTACCATGTACAAGGATCTCTATCTTCTTCTTCTTCTTAGGTTGGTTGTAAGGTATGCTCATTGTGAAACCTATGGAAACAAACCACTACAATCCCCTCAATGAGCATGTGAGGATGGAATGTTTGTGTGATGGATTATCTTATTTGTTACTTGCTTATGGTGGAAAGTAAGTCTTGTCTTCCTTCAAGTCTCAATTCAACACATCTTAGACATTTTTCTTCTGCAAAATCCAATTAAATTCAAGTATTGGTCTTTATTTTGTCTATAATCCTTTACATGAGGCCCTGGGTTTCTTTCAAAAGACTTCTAGCAGACTACACAACCATATAACAACCACTTGAGTGAAATGAAAAGGAAGAGACTTTAGATTCCACTATTTCTCAAATACCTCAAGATTCTACAATTTAGCGAATATGATTCTCTTCATGGTCTTAACTAAGAAAATTACCATGCTCAGGCAAGTCCAAGGTGTCGTAAAATAGTACAAATATCTTAATAGAATATATTCCAAAGAAGAGAGAGCTATGCCTACAAAAGCATATCCCCCATATGAAATGAGATATAAAATTGGAGCTTCTCCACCTCCAAGCATATATAATGACAAACTTAACAGAAATAATTGAACCAACCAATCAGAGAGACCCTTTGAGAATTGAATACTCAATTCCTTGAAATTCAAATACATGGACGTTGTTTCAACTTTGGAATATTAAACTATCAACCAAACTCTGAAATCAGATAGGGTTGCATGGTGAGAATGTTAAGAACACATTTTTGTTGGCTCGGACTACAAAAACAAATTCAAACGAAATCACTTAGGAAAAAGGTAAGTCAACCAACAAGGGAGTGAATTGCTAGTTATGAACCAAGTCAACCTAGGGAGCAAAGGGAAGCTCCATAATTTTTTTACAACCACTGTATGGCCCTATGGATGAGACAGAACACCCAATTAACTAATAAAATTGAAGCAAAAAAGTAAAATTAACTTTTACTTGTGCGAAAATGACCCAACTATGAGATGAATCGCCTAGGAAAGGGAGGGATTAAGTCACCAAGGTAAGGAATCGACCCAACAATGAGAAATTTGGCCAAGAAGAATTGAATAAACCTGAGGTGAGATGAAATCGACCTAAGAAAATTTCAATTCTACCCATTTATGAGAATTTCATTCCAAGGGTGCATATCATTCATGGTGAAGGTGAAACACTCAAATTGTAATGAATCTTAGCTCAGAGGTGAATTGGTGGATCTGTGAGAGAGAGAATTCAACCAACATCTCTTAGAAACCAATTTAGTAACTCCCAAATCAACAATAATGGCTCTAGAATGGGAACTATTAATTTCCCATAATTTAAATGAACCAATGATCAATATGGATGTCGGTGGCCTCCTACCTATTCCAACTGGTTCATTTTGGCAGTTTTCCAGTTTGGCAGTTTTTTCGTAGTTTTTGGGTTCCTGAATTCCAAGGCCATTTTGAAGCCCCAAACAATGTTTTTATGGATCTCCACAGTGATTCTATAAAAAAAAATTCAAATTTCGATGGAAAAATGTGTAGTCCTCGGATAGACCTTTCCAATGGGCTATCATGCACCTAAAACGAAGATCATGTGCAAAAGTTACGACCCCAGGAAGTTGATGTCCTAACTTACCCCAATGGGGCCCACATGATTTTTGGAGCTTCATCTCCTAGGGTTAGTTTTTTGATGTCTAGGGTTTTAGCATTCATGCTAAAACCCTAGAAATCCAAAAACATAAACCTAGGAGATGAAGCGCCAAAAGTCATGTGGGCCCCGTTGGGATAAGTTAGTACATCAACTTCCCAGTGTTGTAACTTTTGCATATGATCTTCGTTTTAGGCGCACGATAGCCCATTGGAAATTTCTATCCGAGGAATACACATTTTTCCATCAGAATTTGAATCCATCTACAGTTTAACTGTGGAAATCCCTAAAAACGTTTTTAGGGCCTCAAAACGGCCCCGAAAGTCAAGGACCCGAAAACTAGGAAAATTTTGTCAAACTGGAAAACTGGCAAAATGAACTAGTTGGAATAGGTGGGAGGCCACTGAAATCCATATGGATCAACCAACAATGGAGGATATAAATTTGTTTGGATGTATATTTTCCATTCTACCACTGTAATGTGAAGAAAATCTCCACATAACAAAAATAATAATTCCTCGTCTCATTAAATACAAAACAACTATTAACAATATACAAAGTAGCCATTAAAACCCATGGAAATCCATACATTATCTCAATATTGAAGAAAAAAACAAAATTATACATAGAAAGGTGAATTTGCATGGATTGTTATTCTCTAACACAGAGAAATTTCTGAACCATTCAAGACACAAAGGAAACAGTGTTTAACCTATAACCCAAACTGAAAAACTAGCTTTGAATGGGTCTCAGATTCTTTTCATCTCGACAATCTCTAGTTCAATGCTCTCATGGGTTTCTTTGCCTCTTCCTCCTTGGCCAAAAAGACCCTTTGGAACTGAAATTACATGAGGAAATATGGAGCAATGAGGTAAATAGAAAGCCAATACCCTGACCATTTGTTTCCCTTTCCTCACTCTTCTCTCCTAATTTTATTTTCTCATTTCATTTATTTCTTTGTTTTCTTTTTTTTATCTCGTTTGTCTTATTCACTTCACATTTACAATGTTTTACAATGTTTGCATAACCTTCATAAATTTTTGGTTTAATATTGTAGGTAATAATTCTTACACCCATTCATTAGTTTGGATCCATTTCATATCAAAGCTCCCCATTGAGAGGTTTTTTGGTCTCCAAAATATCAACGAAATCAATATGGATCAATGTACTTCTATTTTCTTCTTTGGAACATGGCTCTAATGCTAGCTCCTAGATAGAACTTGAACTCTGGCTCATGGCTCTAATTACAAGCTCCGATCCTTATTTATGTCTCTAACTTTGGTTTTGGATTGCTTGTACCCACAATAGATGTCTTCTCACAAACTCTCATCTCTAAGCAATATCTAGATCCAAACTCTGGACTTAACATCCATTCCCATCTCCCTCTCTATATTGTAGATAGTCAATCTTGGCTACCATTGAAGCCAAATCTAATGTTGTTCCATGTTCAGTGTGACCCCATCAAGATATTACATCACATATCAGTCCCTCAAAAGGAAGTGTGGTATGCCTTCTCTTGCTAGGAGCAATTGCTTCTCAACATGGAAACAACTCTCTGGTTTCTGCACATGCTTGTAAGCACGTCATGGATTTCTCCCGAACTCCTCCCTCCAAGGTCATTGACCACTATTCATAAGTCTCTAACACATCTTTGAGAGAGAAAACTTCATTTGGAAGATTTTAGGTAGCAAATGGAATGGTGTTTCCTTGGTGGTCGACATCCACTTGATATTCTCTTTGATGGTGATGCAAACCTCTCATGCTACTATATCTCCTTGAACAAATTATTCTCCTTGAATTAGAGATGAAGGAAGCTCTCCATCTCTATTATACTTCACTTTCCACACTCTCATATTCACTAAGTGATTTCTAGTGTGAAACTCTAGGTGAAGTCACCAACACTTTGCTTCCCAATGTCCGCTCAACTTGAAATGGTGGAAAAATTTCATGTTGTTGCTACAAGGATTGTCTAACAAACTCCTCCTCTCCATGTGCCCCTAAGTTTTCTATTGGATTGGAGAAGTATTCTTTCCATTCCTCCTCTAATATAAATTTTTTATGTGGCATGTGGCATGTGGCATGTGTCTTGCTTCTTCCAATAGGCTACCTCACAATGGTCTTTATTTCCACATAATGAACATGCATTTGAGTGCTAACAATTCACAGTACTATTGTCTTTCCTCCTGCAGTAGTGACAAACAAGAGTTGTCTTCTTATTGCCCCAAATTATTGAATTTTCACTTCTTCTAAGTGATGGTGCAGGGTAAGTCTTCAAGCACTTTTCATTGTTTCCCTTCTTCAATACACCATAAGAAGTTTGAGGCAGTAGTGGGATGCCACCTTCATGTACTTCTACTCTCTCTTCTAATGAGTAGGAAAACTATAGCATGTCTTTATCCTTCATAAAATTGGTCTTCATGGTCATGGTATTTTCCACTTTTCCATCGAAGACTAGGCTTTCATGCTTGGCCCTTTGTGTAACCACAATGGGGGTTAGGATTCCTTGATTTCCCTTTTCTATATCTTGTCCATCGTAGCCCATATGTCTTAATATATTTGAACCAATGCCTCTGATGTGATTTTGAAAGTCACCAATATTCTTAGTAGAAATTCCTATGGAAGGTGATATTACCGGGGTGGTCTCGGTCATGGTGTTGGATTTTGCAATGGCGATGGAAGGTGGCCCTACTTCTTAGTGCTATCATAAAATTGCTTGGAGCCTTGCCAAGACCTCCTCTTTCTTTTTTAACTCTTATTGTATCTACATCATCATCTCTGTGAGCCTATCCTCTATCCATATATCCATTTGGATGACCTTCTCACCAAGATATACAAGCCATGCTATATGTTTTTCCCAATCTATCCTAACTACGGTGATAGAGTTTTGACATTATTAAAACTATTTCTTAAGAATTGGTTGAAATTTGGTAGAGGTATCAAGGTGATTCTCCATCTCTTCCATCCTCTGGTTTAATATTTGGACCTAATCCTTCAACTATTAGTTCTCTTCTCGAAGCGGAGCATTGTCGACCCTTAAGTCTTCCAACATTTAGTTTATTGCTTCACCCATGTTGAGGAATGAAATTTTTTGTTCAAAGTTATAGAAACTATCATGGTCAAGGATGCTAGTTCTTTGATCCCACATGATCTATAAATCAGGAAATTATATCCCACTCGCTTCACCAACATGGATCCAATGCAAACATTTCTTCAGGTCTCTGTGCTTCGGTATTTTATAAAGAGATCTATCTTCTAAGGGATATTATGCCTTTGTTCCTCTCCCATGTACAAGGATATGTATCTTCTTCTTCTTGGGCTAGTTGTAAGGTCTACACTTTCTGCAACCTATGGAAACTAGCCACTATAATCCCCTCAATAGGTGTGTGAGGATGGGATGTTTGTGTTATGGATTACCTTACTAGTTACTTGCTTATGGTGGCCAACAAGTATTATATGCATTCAATTTTGGCTTCAATATAACCTAAGCATTTTTATTATGAGAACTCCAATGAACTTCAAGTATTGGTCTTTATTTTGTCCAAAATACTTTACATGAGGCCCATGGGTTTATTTCATAAGAATTATGCCAAAATACACAACCATATAACAACCATTTGAGTGAAATAAAAAAGAGGAGAATTCATATTCTACTATTTCTCAAATATCTCCACAATCCACAATTTAGCGAATAGGATTCTCTTCATGGTATTAACAAAGAAAATTCCCATGCATAGGAAAGTCCAAGGCATCACAACATAGTACAAATATCTCCACAGAATATATGCCAAAGCAGAAAGAGTTATGCCTACAAAAGCATATCCTCCATATGCAATGAGATATAAAATTGGAGCTTCTCCACCTCCAAGCACATATAATGAAAAACTTAATATAAATAATTGATCCAACCAATTGGGGAGACCCTTCGAGAATTGAATATTCAATGCCTTGAAATTCAAATACATGGATGTTGTTTCAACTTTGTAATATTAAAATGGAAACCAACCTATGAAACCAACCAAGGCTACATGGTGAGAATGTTAAGAATGGATTTATGTTGGCTCATAATGCAATCAAAATTTTCGAGTGGAATCACTCAAGAAAAAGGTAAGTTGACCAACAAGGGAGTGAATCGCCTAGATGTGAACCAAGTCAACCCAAGGATAAAAGGGCGGATCCATAATTCATGTACAACATCTACACCCATTGGACGACCCTATGAATGAGATAAAACACCCAACTAAGTGATAAATTCAACCAACAAAGTAAAATCAACTTTGACTTGTGCAAAAATGACCTAGTTATGAGATGAATCACCTAGGTAAGGAATCGACCCAACAATGAAATATTTGACCAAGAATAATTAAAATGACCCTGGGTGAGATGAAATGGACTTAAGAAAAGGTCAATCTGGCCCATCTATGAGAATGTTGTCCTAGGGGTGCATACAGTTCATGGTGAAGGTGAACTGCTCAAATAGTAATGAATCTTATATTAGGGGTGAATTGGTGGCTCTAAGAGAGAGAGAGAGAGAGAGAGAGAGAGAGAGAGAGAGAGAGAGAATTCAACCAACAACTCTTAGAAACCAATTTAGTAACTCCCAAATCAACAACAACGACTCCTTAATGGGAATCATTGATTTCCCATCTCCGAAATCTCCCAATGGTGGAGGATAGAGAGATGTTTGGATGCATATTTTCTATTCTACCACTGTAATGTGAAGAAAACCTCCACAGAATAGAAATACCATTTCCATGGTTGATTAACTACATAATAGTTATTAACAATATATAGAGCATCCATTGAAACCCATGGAAATCCAAACATTATTTCAATATTGAAGAAAATATCAAAATTATGCATAACACATCTAATTCACACTAATTTTTATTTTCTAACACATAGAAATTTCCAAACCATTCAAGACACAAAGGAAATGGTGTTTACCCTAGAACCCAAACAAAAAAACCATCTTCGAATGGGTCTCAGTTTCTTTTCATCTTATCAATCTTTGGTTCAATTCTCTCGTGGATTTCTTTTCCTCTTCCTCCTTGATAAAAAGGACCATTTGGAAGTGGAATTACATGAGGAAATAGGGAGATCCAAGGTAACGGGAAGGCCAACAACTTGACCATTTGTTTCCCATTCCTCACTCTTCTCTCCTATTTTTATTTTCTCATTTCATTTATTTAGTTTTTATCTATGTTGTCTCATTCACTTTACATTTACAATGTTGTAAAATGTTTGCACAACCTTCATAAATTGTCAATTTAATCTTGTAGGTATTGAATCTTACACCCATTCATCAATTTGTATCCATTTTGGATCAGCTAGGAAGACATTTATCTCCTACAACAATTTATCTTGGTTGACTGATAGGGTTTCACCCCTTGAATAGGACATCCCTTTCCTTAGTCTAAATATTGGGGAAAGGCCACTGAGGTGACTATGGGTGGATTGCTTGAGAGTTTCTTCTAGGCTCTCACGTTGGGGTTAGGACTTTTCCTCTTATGAGAGAGTTTGACCAATAACAAGGACCATTTTCCTTTGCCTTATATTGATTAAATTTTTCATAATTTGGTTGGCATATTATTTTCCTTCCTTGATGGGTTTAGTGGTTATAATCAGATCCAAATAGCTTCCAAGGATCAATATAAGACCACTTTAACATGCCATAAGGATATTATTCTTATTGTGTAGTACCTTTAGTATTTGAAATTCTCTTGTTATCTTTCAGAGATCTATTCTTGACATTTTATCAAATTTAGTTCATGATTGTGTTGAAATTTACATGGATGACTTTACCATTTATGGAAATACATTTGAATGTTTTTAGGATAATATTAAAAAAAATTAGAAAAATGCCAAGAATCTAATCTATCCCTTAGCCATGAGAAATTCCATATGTTATTAACAGAAGGAATTGTCCTAGGACATCATATCTCTCTTGTAGGTATCAAGGTGGATTTAAGATAAAATTGAGGTAATTACAAATATTCCTACACCCCAATTTGGGAAATATATTCACCATTTCTTCAGTCATGTCGATTATTATCGCAGATTTATTACTAATTTTACCAAGATGCATCTCCACTCTTTAGTTTTCTTTCAAAAGATGCAGTTTTTAATTGGATATTTCAATTCCATACTATATTTGATGCTCTAAAGAAACAATTGGATACAAAACCTATGTAATGTGATCCCAATTGGACCCTAACGTTTCATATTCACATAGGTGCCTATGATATATCCATTGGCATAGTCCTTGGATATAAAGAAGAATAACAACTCTATATCATTTACTTGATCAACAAGAAACGTTCTCCTAGTTAACTCAACTATATTGTGATAGATGTTGGAAATTTGATTGTCATTGATGTCAACTTTAGAGGAATTATAGAATCCTCTATAATTAATGGTTATGATTGAAGAAGTATCAAAATTGGTCCCCTTATGGCGTATATTTATTCATGGCCCTCACGGGAAGATGCTTTGAAGAATTCTACAAGAAATCCAGATATGTGGTCATGATGCCCAAAGTTGACTAGGGAAAATGAGGTTGAATACTATTACAAGTATCTGTAAAACCCTCATAGATGGTTAGTCCTCGTCGTTTTGTTTTCAACAGTAGGTGGTACACCATGTGGCTCCTCACGGTTGAGGAGTTATTCCCTCTTGAAGTTGAAATCCCCAAAGAATGGTGAAGAAGCCCCTAAACAATTACCACAAGAGGTTACAAGTCTTAATTAAGGGTAAAATAGTTATAACAAGAAGCCCTAAAGATAAGGAAAGAAGTTACTTAGAAAAAGTATAAATTACACTTCAAGAAGCCTCTCATAAGCATATTAACATATACAAGTTTATTGAATATCTTCTATGTGAGCAAGTGATCTATTGTCGAATCTGAGACGAGAAATATGAGACAACGAAGGAGTGTGGAGGAGGAATTTTTGGGATTGCAGGTGTGTGGGGTTTTTCTAAGAAAACCCTAATTTAGCTTACCCCTATCGATCAGGCTATTTGTGTCCCACGAGGCACCCCCGCAGGTTGTACGACGTTCGTCCTGTGAGGCCCCACCAATTGACAAGCCTCTGACCAATGAGGTTAAGGGAAATTTGAGAGGGATGCTTGTTCCAAGTTATTGAGACTAAGTAATTTCTATAGGTTTGTAACACAATGCACCAGGTATGCTACATGTATAAAGGTATGTCTATATGCATGTTTTGAGGATTATGTTTGGTGATTCTATTGTACATTCTTGGGGCATGTCTTGGTGATGTTGGTACATGTTGAGATACATCTTTGATGGTATGGAATATATATGAGGTACATTATTTGGTACTCGGTTGAGGCTCATCATTGATTTTATGATACATACACTTGGTATATCTTATGGTACATGGTTGATGCATGTTTTGGTACATATCTTGGTACATGGTTGATGTATGGTATGGTACAGATTTTGGTACATGGTTGATGCATGATATGGTACAGGTCTTTGGTACATGTTTTGGTAGACGGTTAAGACACACATGTTGATGATGGTATATCAATTTCAGTGATAGAGATAGTGAAAGTTATGAGTTGGTGTGACAGTAACAGTGACAGGTTGAATGATAGTTTGATTACAGGTTGATGAGACAGTGGCAGTTATAGTATAGGTGGTAGTGACAGGTTGAGTCTACACTTATATTTCAGGGCGGTAGTACGAGGTAAGGAAAGGGGGTTGTAGCCTCCTTCTGGTTGGAGCCAGAGAATACAAGGAGTTGGAGCTTCCTTCAGGTTGGATCCTGTAAACTAGGAGGTTGGAGCCTCCTTCTAGTTGTAGCTGGAGAATTTAGGTATTTGTAGCTTCCTTCAGGTTGGAGCCTGTAAACAGGGGGTTGGAGCCTCCTTCCAGTTGGTGCTAGAGAATTTTGAAGTTGGTTCTTCCTATGAATGTAATATTTGATATATAAGAAAGAATTATGAGGTTTTCTCCCATTTGGGTTTCCATGTAAATTTGGGTGTACTATGTATCTGTGGTTATTTGTTATGCATTGTTGATTAATACTACTCATGATATATTGATGATATATTGCTGATAAAGTTAATGATTACATGTTCTTATTAAAAGTGGTAAAATATTGAATAATATTGATTCACCCCCCTCTCAGTATTCCAACAATTGATATCAGAGTCAGGTTCTTTAAGAAAACAATCTAACCATTGGAAGGAAGATCATGGAGTACGCTAATATTGGAGTACCAATGTTTGATGGTAAAAATTATGCCTTCTGGAATAAAAGGATGAAAACCTTTTTATAGGCACAAGGATTTGATGTCTGACAATCGATAGTAGACAGATACATAACACCTTCCACTCCCCCAATTGACAAAGATGGAAAAAAACTCAGTGAAAAAAACTTGAAGGCTAAAGGCACCATTTTGAGTAGTTTGGTTGATTCAGTATTTGTGAAGGTAATGCATTGTGACATTGCAAAGGATCTTTGGGACAAACTTCAAAATATTTATGAAGGATATGCTAAAGTAAAAGGGGCCAAGCTTCAAACCTATAGAGGTAAGTTTGAACAATTGAAAATGAAGGAAGATAAAGATATTGCATCTTACTTTCTACGAGTCGATGAAATAGTAAATTCCATTAAATGATTGGGAGAAGATATTAAGTAATCGATGATTGCTCAAAAGGTACCGAGTTATTTTCCAATGAGATTTGATCCTAAAATTCCATCCCTAGAAGAAAGAGCATACTTTGGCACGTTGAGTATGGACGCACTACATGGGATACTTATAGCCTATGAAATGAGGACAGAACAGGATGGTCCACCCAGGAAGGAAGAAGTGGTCAAGGCATCCAAGAACATAAAGAAGAACAAACATAATCCAAAATCCAAACCAAGTTGCAATTGTAGTGATGAATCAGATGAAGATGAAGAAATAGGAAACTTTGTAAGGAAGCTGAAGAGAGGAACCAACAAGTACAAAGGTATGCTTCCCTTAATATGTTTCAATTGTGGTAAAATTGGTCATTTTTCTTCTAAATGTCTCTATGCTAAGAAGTCAGATAGTGATGAGGAATAATCTCTCCAGAAATAAAAGAAATATAAAAAGGGAGACAAGAGAAGAACAAAAACAAATTATTCAAGAAAAGTCTCTACTCAAAGGAGGATAGTTCATCATCATATGAGGACGATGATAGAGACAGTGACTTAGAAAATGTACTCTTTATGGATTATGAAAACAATGAATAGGATTATGAAGAAGAAGGTGAAGTTGATCTCAGAGAAAAACTAATTAGTTCTTTAGAAGAGCTAAAAAAAGAGAGGAAAAAAAACAAATCACTCAAGGGAGAATTACTTATGCTAAAGGAGGATTCTCAAAATCCTAACTATGAAAAGGATCAACAGATGATTATGAAATTGAAAGTACAAGTTGAAGGATCTAGAAGGATTGAAGAGATACTCGAAAGTAAGCTAGAAGAAAAAGAAAAGGAGAAAGAAAGCTTAGAAACAAAAATAATTTCACTAAGGAAGGAAATTCAAAAAAGAGATATGCAACATAACAACACCAAAATATTGGATGAAATCATTAGCGCTCAAAGGCCATATCATGACAGGTCTGGACTGGGATACAACCAAACACATATAGAGAAGGGTTCGAGTTCCATGACTACATAAGAGGAAGAAAAACAAAATGCTTATGCAAAATTCACTAAAGGATTCACCAAGAAGGAATAATGCAAGCCTTCACATGATAATGATCGGGAATAATATTACAGAAGGATGGAAATGTCTAGAGGACAGGTTTCAGAATCAATAGTCACCATCAAGAAGAAAACTACAAAGGAACTACACCATTCAGAAGATATCTCAGGTATCAAACTATATTTCTCAGTTCATGTTATTCTTGTAACAATTTTGGGCATAAAGCTATAAATTGAAAATCTTATTCTAAGAACATAAGCAATTATGAAGGTCACTCTAGAATTAATCATCTCAGAAATCCTCATGAAGCATATAACAGAAACTATAACATTTTTGGATCACTAGAAGGTGAAGTAGAATGCTACAATTTTGTACATATGTCCAAACATTGCAGGTTAACATTTCCTCCAAAGGAACCAAAGAAGGATTTCAACAATCATGCAAAAGGACCATCAAGAATTTGGATAAGGAAGCATGATAACCTAAACGTTAAAGAATTCTCTCTTGCACTACAAGCCCAAAGTAGAAGAAGTGATTGATGCGTAGACATTGTTTGTTCAAAGCATATGATAGGTGACAAGAACAAATGTATAACTCTGAAGAAACAAAGAGATGGATTACTTTCATTTGGAAATGAAAACTCATCCAAAATTATAGGGAAATGCACAGTCAAGCTTGGAAGTAAGGATGACAAGGAAGAAAATGTCCAACTTGTTGAAATCATGAAGAATAATCTTCTAAGTGTAATTCAAATGTGTGAGTAGGAACATAGACTCATATTTGACTCAGAGAGGTGTGAAATAAGGAAATAAGGATCAAGCAAATTGGTGGATACAATAGTAATAACTCTAAACAAAATATACAAATTAAATGAGATTGGATAGGAAATATGTTGCTTGGGAAAGGAAAATGAAATTTGTCTTTGGCACAGAAGAATGGGACACATGAACTTTGACAATCAGATGAAAATTAGCAGAAAGGAAGCAGTAAGAGAAATTCTTGAAATTTCAAAACCGACCAGTACTTTGTGAAAGTATTGTCTACATGGAAAACAAACAAGAACTGAATTTAGATTGAAGGAATGCTCTACAACAAATCCATTGGAAAATGTTCACAATAATCTATGTGGACCAATGAGAAAAAAAAGGACTAAAGAATGAATGAATGTAGTTTGTTTTCTCAAGAAGAAATCAGAGGCATTCAAAATTTTCATAATATTCAAGGAGATGGTTGAAAATAAAATGGATTTGAGAGTTAAGATCTTAAGATCAAACAATGGAGGTGAATTCATATCAAAATAATTCATCGAATTTTGTGAAGAGCATGGAATAAAAAGGCAGTTCTCAACAGCTAGGACACCTCAGAAAAATGGAGTCGTTGAAAGGAAGAAAATAATTGTAACATAGATGGCCAAAACCATGTTGAAATATTCCAAGTTGAGTAATATCTTTTGGGTACAAGAAGTGCACACATCCGTTCATATATTGAACAAAGGAATACTTAGAAATAATATGAAAAAACTCCATATGAGTGATGGAAGGGAATACCAACAAATGTCAAACATTTTAGAGTATTTGGAAGAAATTGTTACATAAAAAGAGAAGATGATAGAGTTGGAAAATTCAATTCTTGAGTTGATAAAGGCATATTGGTTGGATACTCAAGAAAAAACAAGGCATACAAGTGTTACAATCTGAGACTCAACAAGATAGTGTAAAGAATAAATGTAAATATTGATGAAGCATATGTGAACAAGATCAAAGAAGAAAGCATAAATACTAAAGAGTGGGAAGTAGAAGAAGAACCCAAAGAAGAAGAGATAGAAGAAGAAGAAGAAAAACAACAAGAAGAATAGTAGCCAGAAGAAGAACATGAATAAAATGACCAACATGCCTTTCTAATGCCCTCGAGGACACCTAACCATCGGGTTCAGAACAATTATCCACTAGAACAGATTATTGGAGATAAAAATGCAGAAATAGAAACCAGTGGAAGTAAAAGGTTGTGTACTCCAGAGCAGAGACACCTTAAACTACTATCCACAATTGAACCCAACAACTTTGAGGAAGCCAACAATGATGAACATTGGGTCAAGGCCATGGAAGAAGAACTAAATCAAATAGAGAATAATGAAACATGAGAATTGGTGCCAAGACCGAAGAACAAAAATGTCATTGGTACAAAATGGGTGTTTAGAAACAAACTAAACAAAGATGGACAAGTAACCAGAAATACGAAAAGATTAGTATGTAAAGGATATGCACAAGTTGAAGGGGTAGATTTTGAAGAAAATTTTGACCATGTTGCTAGAATGGAAGCTATCAGACTGATCTTGGCCTATGCATGTTCCAAGAGAATCAAAGTATATTAGATGGATGTAAAATCAACATTTCTAAATGGTGAATTAGAGGAAGAAGTATACATTGAACAACTAGAAAGATTCCTACTGTCAGAAAGGGAAGATTATGTTTGAAGATTGAAGAAATCTTTGTATGGACTCAAACAAACCCCTAGAGCCTGGTGTTCAAGATTGGATAGGTATTTGCAAGATCAAGGATTCATAAAGGGTAATGCAGATCGTAATCTCTACGTAAAGGTTGATAGAAGCAACATACTTATCATTAAGTATATTTGGATGACATTATATTTGGAAGTGATGATGATAGGATGAGTAAGAAGTTTTCCCAAGACATGCATAATGAGTTTGAAATGTCACTACTTAGTGAATTGACATTATTTTTGGGACTTCAAATATCTCAGAATGAAGGAATTTTCATTTCCCAAACCAAGTACATCAAATAAATGTTGAATAAGTTTGGAATGGAAGATTGCAAACTAGTAAGTACTCCTATGGTGACCGGTTGCAAGTTGATAAAATATGATGAATCTAAGGAAGCAGATCAAAGAATATATAGATCGATGATTGGAAGCCTACTCTATGTGACAACTTCAAGACTAAATGTAATGCAAGAAGTTGGATAAGTTGCAAGATTTCAAGAAGCACCGAAGGAAAATCATGTTCTAGCAGTAAAGAGGATCTTCAAATATCTTAAAGGAACAACATAGTTTGGATTGTGGTATCCAAAAGGGAATGAGTTGACTATGGTGTCCTACATAGATGCAGATTAGACATGAAGAATTGATGATCGAAGAAGTACTAGTGCAACAACCTTCTATTTGGATGATTGTCCGGTATCCTAGTTAAGTAAGAAGTAGTCTTCAATATCATCGTCTACAATAAAAGAATAATACATTGCAGCAACAACATGTTGTACTTAGGTTCTCTGGATGAAGAAAACCATGAAAGATATACAAGTGAAGTATGATGAGCATATTTCAATATTTTGTGACAATACCAGTGCTATAATCATTTCCAAGAACCCAGTGATGCATTCCAAGATCAAACATATTATGATCAAGTTTAAATTTCTACAGGAACAGGTTACAAAAAAGAATATAAAGTTAGAGTATACTGGGAAAAAGGAATAGATTGTAGACATATTCACTAAACCTCTCCCAAGAGAGACATTTGAGTATCTTCGACAGAAACTTGGAACAGTTTCTGCTCCACGGTGATCTGCACATCTTGTGCTAAGAAGACAAGGGAACAAAAATCATCTATGCAGAGAAGCTTGTTGATTAGTCAATAAAATAATCTTAATGTGAATGCTTTTCTATATATCAATAGTTTACATCATCAGGAAACAACAATGGACAAATTTCACCAGAAGAGAGAAAGAACAAAAGCAGGAGAGGAAGTTCAGAATCATATTGTTAGAAGAAGGTATATTATTAGGGGGAGTTACCCTTTTCCATTGATGACAAAGGGAGAGAAAGAAAAGAATCATGTAGATAGCGGGATCATTACTCACAGGAGGATCATGAGTGTTTCCATCAATGAAAAAGGGGGATATTGTTGGAAAATTGATTGCCATTGATTTCAACTTTAGAGGAAGCCTAGAATCCTCTAGAAGCAATGTGTATAATTGAAGAAGTCTCCAAATTAGTCCCCTTATGGCGTAGCTTTAAGCATGGCCCTCACGGGAAGATGCTTTGAAGAATTCTAAAAGAAACCCAAATGTGTGGTCATGAGGCCCAAAGTTGACTGAGGAAAATGAGGTTGAAGAACATTACAAGTATATGTAAAACCCTCATATATGGATAGTCCTCGTTGTGCCATTTCTAGTGGTAGGTGGTACTGTTAATGTTTATGCCATTATTATAGTTCTTTTCATTTCATAAGATAAGAGCATAATAAGAACAAGATCATTGAGAAATACACATCCACAATAGACACAACATTTATCCTGGGAAACCCTCTAGGGGAAGAAAACCCAGCAAA
>ML781861.1:237838-249753 GCA_009831015.1 Picea engelmannii | reverse complement strand
AAAATTTTGGAACTCGCAGTGGAGGACTATATGTCGTGTCAGGATAGTTAGTTCATGCATTGGCTCATGATGCGACTAGATCCAACGAGTTGTGGCACAGAATACTTGGACATATTCATTACAAATATCTTCCATATCTACAGAACATGGTATGTGGCATGCCCTCTATTTCTCTTAGTAAAAATGAAATTTGTAAGGTATGCATGCTAGGTAAAAATATAAAGAAAGCATTTCCTAGTAGTGACAATAGAGCTCGGGGCATCTTGGATCTGGTTCATTCTGATGTATGTGGTCCCATGTAATCTCCCTTACTCAGTGGTTGTTTGTATTATGTCATTTTTATTGATGATTACTCAAGAAAATGTTGGATATATTTTCTTAAAGCTAAAAGTGACACATTTTATAAATTAAAAGAGTATAAAGCCTTTATTGAAAAGTTGATAGGGAAACACATCAAAATCCTTAAAACGGACAATGGGGGAGAGTTTGAATCTCTTTAGTTTGAGGATTTCTACAAGTCAGCAGGAATCAAGAGACAGTTGACCATGCCATTTAACCCTCGGCAAAATGGTGTTGTTGAGAGGAAAAACAAGACTATTTGTGAGGCAACGAAAGCAATGATGTTTGACCAGGATCTTCCAAATTCTTTATGGGCAGAAGCTACCTCCACTGCCGTGTATATTCATAATAGGTGTCCACATGCTATCTTGAAGGACAAGACTCTTGAAGAGGTCTTTTCAGGGATCAAACCTGAAGTAGGGAATATAAGGATATTTGGGTGTCATGTGTATATTCATGTCCCTAAGGAAAAAAGGACAAAAATGGAACCCTCAGGCAAGAAAGGGGTTTTTGTGGGGTACAGTGAGAAATCCAAGGCTTACAAGATTTATGTACCAAGTAAGAGAAAAATAGAGGTAATAAGAGATGTGACTTTCCATGAGGAAGCCACATTTAAGAAATCGAGAGAGCTTCAACAGGAATCAGAAGCAGTTCAGTCAGCTTCACCCTCTTTTAAAAATGAAGAGTCAATTGATCAGAGGGAGGAACCTCATGAAGGGCCAAGTAATGATCTCTTAGAACCTGTTGAAGTGTTAGAAATAACTCTTGAAGAACCTCCATCCAAAAGGAATCCAAGGTGGCTTAAAGAGATAGTGCAGGAACTAGAAAGGATAACTGCTCCCAAAGGAACTTTCAGGGAAAGGAAGAGGCCTCATTGGTTTGGAGGCTATGTTGCACTGATGGGCAACATTAGTGATGTCTAACCTTCTTCATTTGAAGAAGCATATAAATTACAAGTATGGAAGGATGTCATGCTTGAGGAATACAGGTCTATTATAAATAACAATGTTTGGGACATTGTGTCGAGGCCAAAAGACAAATCAATGGTTTCTTCCAAATGGATCTATAAGATCAAACATGTAGTTGATGGAAGTGTGGAAAAGTTCAAAGAAATATTTGTAGCCAGAGGCTTCACTCAGAAAGAAGGAATCGACTACGAAGAGACTTTTGCTCCTATAGCCAGGTATACCTCCATTCGAACTATTATTGATTTAGCTCCCATTCTTGGTTGGAAGCTAACATCAGATGGATGTAAAAACAACATTCTTGAATGGAAAGATTGAACATGAGTTATTTGTAGGATAAAAAAATGGTTTTATACTGCATAGAAAAGGCACTCATGTATGCAATCTAAGGAAGGCCTTGTATGGTCTTAAGCAGGCTCCCAGATTTTGGTATGACAGGATTGATGGCTTTCTTAAAATCCCAGGATTTCAGAAAAGTGATGTTGCAAATATGTACTTCAAGGTAAGAGGTTACTAACCTGTTATAATAATCTTGTATGTTGATGATATCTTTCTAATAGGATATGAAGGGATAATAGCCTGGTGTAAGAGGGAGATAACCTCATAATTTGAGATGAAAGACTTAGGCTTGATGCATTACTTCCTAGGATTGGAAGTATGGAAAAGATAGGGCGAGATATTTCTAGCACAAGAAAAATAAACAATGGATGTACTAAAGAGGTTTTGTATGATGGATTGCAAATCCATGTATACTTAGATGATTACCAACCTGAGGAAGCTGCATGATTATGATACAAGTTCAGATTTGGTGGATCCCACCATGTATAGGAAACTAATTGGATCATTGATGTACATGATCCACACTAGGCCAAATATATGCTATGCGGTGATTGCAATGAGTCAGTTCATGACTGAACTGAGATAGAGACATTGGGTGGTAGCAAAGCACATCTTGAGATATCTCAGAGGCACCATTACTTATGGTCTGAGATATACATCCAGTGGTGGTTTATTTCTGCATGGGTATGCAGATGTTGACTGGGAAAGAAGCCCAATGGATCAGAAAAGTACTTCCGGATATTGATTCAGTTTAGGATCCATTATGATCTCTTGGTCAAGATAGAATCAGGTATCCATTGCACAGAGTACAACAGAGGCTAAGTACATTGCAGCAAGTGATTCTAGCAAGGAAGTAGTATGGCTCAAAAAACTGGTTTCTGGGTTGTTTGGAGATAAGATCGAGACTACGATGGTTCATTGTGATAATCAAAGTTGCATAAAATTGACAGAGAACTCGGTATTTCACGACAGGTCAAAACATATTGACATGAGGTACCACTACATCCAAGACTTGGTCCAGAGAAAAGCTGTAAAGTTACAGTACATAGCCACAAGTTAGAAGGTAGTTGATATCCTAACCAAGCCTCTGACCTCGAGACAGTTTGTGCAGCTGAGAGGAAAGATTGGTGTGGTTGAGAATGACTCCCTCGCTGAGAGGGAGTGTTAAATTTGGCAGCATCGACAATCATTCTCCAATGAGAGGCCATATGGGCCACCCTGAGGCTAGCGAGGGACATTTGGAGAATCAACCAGTCTTGTGAGGTATTGACAAAATCTAGGGGGAACGTGCAACCTATGTGAGTCAAACCAAAATTCAAGATGAATGAGATGTTATGTGAGTCTAATGAAAAATTTAGGGGGAACGTACAACGTCTGTGAGCATAGATAGTCTAGTGCAAAAGTTAGGGGGAACGTACAACCTCTGTGAGCATAGACAAACTAGTGCAAAATTTAGGGGGAACATACAACCTCTGTGATCCTAGTCAAACCTTGTGAGTCATGAGAAAAAGTCAAGGCATCTAGCAAAAGTTAGGTTGAATATAAAATTCCTATGAGCTAGAAACAAATGATATTCCTAATATTGCAAATGATATAAATGTATTGATCTAGTGCGTTGGCACATGTAACATTATCCACCATGAAGAGAATTTCAAATTGCCTTGTAAAGAGTTGAGTTGTAACTGAAATCTTAAGTCTAGTTCTATTTTAGAACTAAAGTGTAATGTTGAGTTGCAACTGAAGTATTAAGTCTAGTTCTATTTTTGAACTAAAGTGTAATGTTGAATTGCAACTGAAGTATTAAGTCTAGTTCTATTTTTGAACTAAAGTGTAATGTTGAGTTGCAACTGAAGTATTAAGTCTAGTTCTATTTTTTAACTAAAGTGTAATGTTGAGTTGTAACTGAAGTCTCAAGTCTAGTTCTATTTTCGAACTAAAGTGTAATGTTGAGTTGTAATTGAAGTCTCAAGTCTAGTTCTATTTTTTGAACTAATGCATACCAGTCTCAAGTCTAGTTCTATTTTTGAACTAAAGTGTAATGTTGAGTTGTAACCAGTCTCAAGTATAGTTCTAAGTTCGAACTAAAGTATGAAGCTGAGATATGATTAACTCATGCAAATAGGTTACTATTTCGATTCTCTCCTCTTCTCCTCTTTAGCCTATATAAGCAGAGGTTGACCCCTCTCTTCAATACAATTTTAATATGCAAGTTAAGGGTGAAGCTATAGAGGAGCATATCAGTGATAAAGAGGCAGCATACCAAAGAAGCATATCAGTGTTGTATATCAACAATATAAGCAACATATCAGAGGTGTATTTCAACAAGGTCTTTTAGGTCTTTGTTAGGTCAGAGTCATCTTGGCAAGATCTTTAAGAGAAGAACATTCATGGTGGATATTTGTAAGTGATCTTTCATTATTAATGCAATAAAGGAATATCGTTTGCTAGGGTTTTTCTCCCTATACAGGGTTTCCCCAGGGTATATGTGTTGTTGATGTGCATACTTACTCATCTACATAGTTATTGATATTCTATTATTGAAGTGTCTTAAGCTGGATTCAAAGTGTTGAAGAAAATAAAAGAATTAATCTGCATAAGAAATCAAGCTCAAAATCTAACAAACCCTTGCATCCTACATGATCTGCAAAGACCTTTATCATCTACAGGCTCAATCTTGAAAAATTATTAAAACAACAACACACGATAAAAAATCTAGAAGAACCAACAAGAAAGCAAACCTTGTCTCAATGATCGTACTAGTTCGTGATGAAATCCAACATCGTGTGATCAAATCGAGAAGGGTGGAACAATTACGATGGTGACCTGCTTAACAGACTTACACATTGGTGTAAGCTTCCACACAGTAATCATGTATTTACCCTCCAAGGAGCCCGAGTGAGTTTGACCACCATCTATTCCAGGTACATTGAAGACTTCCCTTCACCATCACCTTGTGTAAATATCCTAAAGATTATGGCTACTAAAGACACCAACTCGTAGTCATCCCCTGGGCGGGTACAGTCAACAGTCCAGTCTGAATGTATGGGCAGGATAACAAGTCTGAAATCCTTCAAGAGAACTGAGGACAAGTGGACCGATAGAACTCCAGAGGACCCCGAACAAATTCAGAATTCAAAAAGAACCGAGACCAAATGAATATAGTTGGACCTCAAGAGGAACCCCCAATATATGATCTTACTACTACGAACGGTTAAACTGCAGAGGGATAATGTTCGTGGCTCTTCCGAACGTGATCTCGTGCGTACCCCCTGTGTGAGAGGGGGATCCCATTTATGCTTATACAAAAATTGGATATGCTATCCCTATCGCAAGATGATAAGTTTTTTTTGAATGCTTTGGAGAGTTTCATTCACAGCCTAATCCAAAGCTCTAATCCTAGTCTAATGTTGGTGGAAGAATCTAAAAAGAAAAAGTTTCTAGATCAATTTTAATTAGCGTTGATTTTTGTGCTTGTTCTTTACTTAGGGGTGAATGCGAGTTAAACTAATGATATTATGAATCAATTCCCAAAAAACCATAAGAAAAATGATAAACAATCGTTTATTTCAATGAACTTCTATTTATGGGAAAGAGAAGATTTTTTTTTCTTTCACCATCAAACACAAAAATGAAGAAATTTCATGCAATTGTTTTCAACAAGAATCCAATTCAATGCTAAACTATTCAGAAACTGATTCTAATATCCAAAATCCAATCATGAAAATATATCTCTTTGTTTAAATATGGACTTTAATTGATTTGATTTGAAGCTTCTTTTGCCAACCAGATTTCACTATTTGCAGTTTTAGACCATTGGAAGCAGGTATCATATAAACAAAAAGAGCACTCTCACAGTGATCAAACAAAAAGAAAAACAAATTTAAACTCTTCAAAAAGAAAACCAAAACTCAAACAAGAAAAATTGCTTGGAAAGTTACAAATCAAAGACCAAATGGAACAGTGCAAAGATCTCTGGACTTCCATGTGAAAACTTTCAAACAATCAAATGAACGAGAAAGTATCAAAAACCAACTCAAAACCTCAAAGAGGAAGAGTGATTTCAAAACAAGGAAATATCTTAAAAATCCAAACAAAGAACCAAAAAATATTAGAAATAAATAGGTTGCAAGTTTTATAGAAGACACAAATTGACAGAAAAAGTCCTGAGCAGGAGGAAAAACTAAAAAAATACACCCAACATAGATGCCCAACAATTTCCCAACAGAGGAAAAATTGACGCTCTGGTTATATAGGCACCAAAGCGCTACAGTGGTCCCTAAAGCATTGCAGGGGAGCATCGATACTGAAATCAACACTCTGGTTGTAAGGGAAGAGGGGCGTTGTTTTCTGAGAATGAAAAAGTATCAACCTAGAAAACAAAAACTCAGGAAGGCTTGATCATCAGCCTATGTAAGATGACTTCAAGTGACAACACATGTATAAAAGAGGAAAAAATATAGTGAGTAGGATCTGAAGACGAGCAAAGACTAAGACAAGACCAAGGAAAGAAACCAAAATTGAAAGCTTCATTCCCCAGCAGATTCGCCAATTTATGTTGTAGGAAAATTCCCCTGTGGACAGGTGAATGTCCTCTTGGATCTGAGACCCCTATGACCAAGATAGAAAAATGATAACATTGAACACTGACATTCCTTTAAATGTAGCTAAACTAGTCAAAGGAAAAGAGGAAGAAAGCATGAGTACCTTTTTCTGAAGTTTGTCCTTGTTCGATCCAGGTTGAACTTGATCTTCAAGCCCTTTAATGAGTTCTGCAATTCAACAGACAACAAAGACAATGCATGCTTCCTATTCTACCAAGATTAGTTTAAACTAGATTTATCAAGAAGAGACAAGCCTATGAAAATGTACACAAACTTGAAGGAAACATGCAAAACATATATATTAATGAGAACATAACAAGGTTCTTACAATCTGTAGATGCAGATGCAACAGCCTCACCAAGTCCTCCTTGTCCAACCCCTTGCTCAAAATATCCACGATCAAAATGACAATACTTTTCACTGATATTCTCTCTCTTTCACCATGAGAATGCATCTTTATATAGGCTTTGAGAGGCTCAACCACCTTGGCTATTTTTTGGATAAGTTGAGGATATGACTCCATCAGTTGTGGGATTTCCCTTAGATCCAGCCTTTAACTTGGATTCGAGCCAAACTGACTCAGATGCTTCTTAGTTTTCCTTAGAGATAAGGGGGATTCTTCCCCAATATTCTCTCAAAATATCGACGCTCCCTCAAAGTAGGCCACAGAGCGCTATAACGCTCCCTACTAAGAGGACAAGGAGCGCTAGTGCTCCCTGCAAGTGGGAAGGGGAGCGTTGATCTCCAAAAATAATTTTAAGATGATTATTCTTCAAGGTAAAAACTTGTAAACTTTTCCAAATGACATGTTTTCTTCTTCTAACAAGTCTTATAGGATGTCCCAAGTGTTCTTATGATGTCGCCCGCAATGCGACACATGCGAGACGAAAATACGACTTTTGTGACACTTGCGACAATGACAATGAGACATTATCGAAGTGAGGAATTTTGATGTGTAGCACTAAGAGACAGTAACTGATCAAGGGACATAGTTCACTTCTAATATTATTCAATATTTGACAAATAAATACCAAATCAGGCATAGAATATCAACACCTTATGATCCACAAGCCAATGGGCAAGTTGATTTCATCAATTGGGTTCTGGAATCTATTATGAACAAGACTATAAAAATTCATTATTAGGATTGGGATAATAGAATTCCAAAGGATCATTGGGCATACAACACTACATGGAGGAACACTATTGGCTTTACTCCTTATGAGCTAGTGTATGGTGAGCATGTAATCTTTCTAATTGAATTTGAGATTAAGACACATGATTGAATTGCAAGTGAGCATGGATCTTTTCGAACCTTGGAAGAACCACTTGGATGATATCAATGAGCTTGATGAGATTCATCATGCTACTCTCCATCATACATATCTTTTCCAGTAATAGTGGGCCAAGCGACATTACAAATTCAATAAAGAAAACAAATTTCAAGGAAAGGATTAGGAAGGCTATTGTTCAACTCTAAATACAAGGATTTGAAGGGTAATCTATGGACACATTGTCTTAGACCCTATGGGATCGACACAATATATGATAATGGATCTATGAAACTCCAAACCATTGATGATTCTATAACTCCTCTCATGGTTAATGGCCATCGATTGAAGTTTTATCATAATACATTATCCAAAGATTCCTTCATCATAGATATTGTTATATAGTCAAAGATGGAGGGTGTTACTATGCTAGCCCAATTACCCACAACTCTAGGCTCTTTCTTTTCATTTATTGACAGGGGATCATTCATTATTGTATTTACTATAGGCTGCAATTCTGACAACCACTATATGGTTTGTTTCTTTAGTTCCTACTCCAGGTATTTTGATCTTTCAATATTTCATTTTAAAGGTTGTGCTACATTATGTATTGAATTTTGGAGTGGTGGCATGGTAGATGTTCTTGATCTGATTTCATGTGCACAATGTTTCTATTGGTTTCCCTCAAAGGAGGGATGGTTTTGAGGAGTTTGGTTGACATGAACATAAGACTACAAAATTTTCTTATTGAAAATACAATGAGCATGTATTGTACTAGAGTCTATGTTACCCCTTGGTTTAGGAACAAATGAATAACACTTGGGAAAAGGTGTGGGATATTATTAGAGCCCCTCACAGAGAAATTAATTTACAGAAAGAAACAAAAAATAACAATACATACTATGAAAAGGTCTAAATAAGATTCTTGCATACTTGGTTTTCTTTTAAACCTTTAAACTTCATTGTTTTCTTCGAAAAGTGATAAACTCTTTATTTCATATCCATTTTCAGTGAATACAATAACATAACTATTTTGTAATTTAACTAATATATTTTAGTGTCCAAAAGTAAAAAGATGGATGTTTTATGTAGGTTAGAGTATTTGTTAAATGTGTAAGGAGAAGATAGAGAATTTGAAGAACAACATAAAGAGTAAAGATAAAAAAAAAGTAATGACTTGACTAAGTGTTTGGAAAGATGTTACATTAGTATTTGTTAAATGTAAAAAAGAAAATAAAAAACTTGAAAAATAACATAAAGAATAAAAAGATAAAAAAAAAAACAACCAAAGACTTGACTTTGTGTTCAAAGAGATGTTGCTATGCAAATGACATTGCACATAAACATGGTGTGGTAAGAACCTTCTCTTGTATTAAGAGTCTCTATCCATATAAAAATGAAACTCTTAGACATCATCTCCCAAAGCTCTAGATAAGACTTTTTGCAATGTGTATATACTACATATTCCCCACACTACACAAATGATGTCATCATTCTCTTTCATAGATGTACTATGAAATTTGTTTGGAGGTGTTTTTAAATCTTGTTAGCATCCCAATATAGTGAACATTCGGATAGGTTAGGCTCAAGCCAATAACACAAGCATGCCTTAATCTAGCCTTTCTTGGGAACTCGCAAATACACTTCTCAACGCATTTTTCTCTTACAAGATGGATAAATAAATGCCAATGGTGTAGGATATTTGTTGAATAAAGATTTATCATAAAGTTATCATTGTTTAATCTCTATTAAAAACTATTAAAAACTATAGAAAACCTTATGATGTGTAAAATTACAAATTGAAGTCAACCTCGAATGTTATATTAAAAAATCATATTGTGTGTAAAATTAGAAATTGAAGTCAATCTCTAATGTTGCTCCTCTTTTGTTAATGCAAGTTGTATTAATTTATAGTTTTTTTTGTTGGACCATTTTTTTGGTTATTAATTATATTACAAGTTACTTGAAAATCGAAGTCAACCTCTAATGTTGTATTAATTTATAATTTCTATAAAAAACCATATTGTGTGTAAAATTACAAATTGAAGTCAACCTTTAATGTTGCTCCTCTTTTGTTAATGAAAGTTGTATTAATTTATAGTTTTTTTGTTGGACAATTTTTTTTGTTATTAATTCTATTATAAGTTATTTGAAATTTAAGATTTCAAATTTTTTTTAATAGCATTTTTTAGTTTTTTAATTAGTTAAGTGGACAACATCGTATTCTAATTTGTCAAAATTATGTAACCAATTATCTCAATTATGATCTAAAATGGATTTGAACAAGTGAATGGTTGTAAGAATTAATATTTGAAAGTTAATTTAGTGGTTAATGAAGGTTAGATAAACTATTAAAGACAATGCAAATGTAAAAATAAATAAGATGAAATAGAAAGAAAAGATGAAAAAAATAATGGAAAAAATAATACTAGGAGAGAAAAGACTGGGAAAAGGGAAATGAAAGGTCAAGCTTGTTGGTTTTCCTCTTACCCCATTTATTTTTGAAGGGTCTTTTGGCCAATGAGGGAAGGATGCACAAAGAGCCATTAGTTTCATTTTAAACCAAAGATTGCCAAAATAGACTAAGCAATCATTGAATGTTGATCTTCGTGTTTGAGTTTCCAAGGTAAGGTAAAATTTCTGAGCTTATGGTATGTTTGATTTTGCTTCTATAAAAATTCTGTGGAAAATATACTACTCATATTTATGTTTAATGTGTTATTTTGAGTATGGCAATGGTTTTGAGGAAGAGTTCTCTGGTAACTCTATCATTCCACTCATAAGTTTTTTTTTTCCATTAGTATTTAATGAATGACAAAAGCTCTATATTCTCCTATGTCCATTTTACTTGGAGATTGGAAATCAATGGTTGTCATCTCACAATAGTTGTACTTCTGCAATAGGTTTCTAAATTGGTTTATTTGGTGGACTGTTGGGCATTTTTCTCTTTGCTTAGGTCCCACCCCTCTCCTTGTCATCTCACAGTAGTTGTACTTCTGCAATAGGTTTCTAAATTGGTTTATTTGGTGGACTGTTGGGCATTTTTCTCTTTGCTTAGGTCCCACCCCTCTCCTATGAGCAATGCATTTATTGTTGAGTGAATTTGGAGTTATCCTTGGTTGTCCAAGAAGTCGTATGCATCCCTTAAACCAATTATAATTCCCTGAAGCAACTTAAAACCATACACAACCGCATGAACCATATACATCACTATTAAACATGTACAACCAAACATGTACAATCTTGGTAGGTCTTGAGTAAATTTCTACTCATATTTATCACTAAAGTTATTCACATATAACATATATTGTTTCCATATTATATTACATACACTTCACTGTTATTAAAGTGAAATAATTCTAAGAACAATCATCTTGTTACTCAACACTTCACTACTATTATTTAAGTGAGATAATTCCAAGAACAATCAACTTGTTACTGAGCGTGCTTTCACTTGCTAGTGCATTGATAAATCCCCTTGCTGGAGCATTCAGTGGGTTTCCATTCCTTTAATTAATATCCTACCATGCCTCTCATGGAACACTTGGTTACCTCGTATGCCTTGTCCAAGTATGTCTAAGTTTAACCATTGACTCTTATTGAACACTCATTCAAACGGATGATAATTTTTTTTAGAACTGATCATATATTTGTACAATACTCAAAACAAACATCATAAATTAATTCCCAAAATATTTGTATTGGTGAAGCGAGTGAACTATAAATCCCATACTAAATTTTACCATAAAATATTTCCATGTGATTTGCAACCATTAAGTGCTTGTTAAGTCTACTTGATAACTTGCAATTTGCCACATGGCGCTCATATTATGTCACAGATATATTGCACTCACGTAAAATGAAAAGCTCAAAGCTCTCCCGCCGCTGGCTTTTTAAAATATCAACATAGCAGCTCTCACGTTGTAAGCACTCGGAAGTTGGGCCCGCGATAGCGTTCAAAGCGCGATCAACTTCAAGACACAGCTACTATTCATTCATTACACCGATTTCACATGCTCAACGAATATCACACGACCATCAGATATATTTCAATATCACATACCCACCAAATCTTCCTTTTTTTTATTTGTTTAAACATCTAACAAGGGCCGTGGAGTGGTAGATAGAATGATGCTAAAACTAACACCTACCCAAACGACTCAGACAAGTCGTTGCTGATTTACTTCCCGTTATGTTATTTTTTAATTCGGCTATTTAAGCACCACGTCGCTCCTATTTGCAACCCAGACCACGCAATACAGGCATTGCAGAGTCTTTGCCTCTTCTACTTGTTTGTTGGTTACTTTGCCCATTAGAGCTGAGTCCGAGAAATCGGTGATCGATATGGCACCAGCGCGAGTGGAGAGCTTGGCATTGAGCGGCCTGGCCGCCATTCCTGC
>ML781861.1:192259-219935 GCA_009831015.1 Picea engelmannii | reverse complement strand
TGTGTCTTGCCTCAAAAAGGCAGTGGGACAATTCATTAACACATCAGAGGAGCTTCCCTCATTGGATGAGGAGGGACAGTTGGAGTTAGTTCCGGAGGAGGTTTTGGAGTTCCGAGAGTGGAAACTAAGGAGCAGGGTCATCAGAGAGTGTTTGATCAGATGGAGAGGGCTTCTAGTAGAGAATGCTACTTGGGAGAGCAAGTAGGTGTTGCAACACCCTGGACTGGTATTGCTTGAGGATAAGCAATTTCGGGAAGGGAGGACTGTAATGGCCCTTTCCAAATAGGAGCTCCAGAAGAGGAGGCTTAATGGTCTAAACTGCCCCATTAGATTATAGCCAGGGCCAAAGAAGGGTAAACATGGTTACTAGAGGTCACTCCAGTCATAGGTGTTATATTCAGAAAGTGACATTGAGTTAAAAAGGGTTAAAAGCGCTTTTAAGTCATTATGAGCTAAAAGTAGAAGTCAACAGTGAATTAGGGTTTCAACATGATTTAGGGTTTTGGAAATCAACAATGAATTAGGTTTTCAACATGATTTAGGGTTTTGGAAAGCTATAAAGGAAGGGTCAGCGACCTAATTCATCATTATGCAGATTATGACTTGTNTCCAGGAGGAAGACACTAGTTGGCTGATTTCGGTGTTGAAAGACACACCCTAGTCACCGGGAAGATCATCCAGGTCTTCCATCATTCTTCATTGATTCCGCAGTGCTCCCATATTGTGGGTATTATCTTTTAGTTGTTTATTTGTATTCTGGCTAAGATCCTTTTGTCTTTTGATCTAGCCAAGTGTTGTTATTTTATTCAACCGCAGTTGCACATTTATATTCTGGCTAAGATCCTTTGTATGTTGATCTAGTCGATTATTGTCAGTTATTCAACCACATTCGGCCATTTTCTAATCCACAGAGATATCATAATACAAACTTTGCAGTCCTTTGTCACGTTTATTATTTGTATGATCATTTATATGCTGTAAACCTTTGATCCTACACACACATTAGTAGCGTTTCCTAGACTAGCCAAGTCAAGAACATTACATTCATGTCCTTTTTTTTCATGTAAGTTCACATAATATTTTGTTTTGTTGCATCAAAATTATATAACAATGATTAATTTTCTCTCTCTCATTAGTATTTGTATATCAACAATTTTGTATCAAAAAAATATTATCAAATCATGTAAAGCATGAAAAAAGTCTACTATAAAATATGTTGGTCATGTATAATCTATTTATTGAAAAATAATGATTATTTTTTTACTTAAAGTAATACAATAAAACATTTTGGTCATATATAATGTATTTATTGGGAAATAATCATTTTATGATTATTCTTTGTCTTGTGATAAGTTTCCGTTTGTCTTTAAAAAAAATCTCTTGTGTTTTCTACCATGTTTTTTGTTTTTATATAAGTAGTACATTAACATTAAACATGTTGTGAATTTATGTATTAATTTACAAATTAGAATGATTTTATAAAAATATATCATTCTTCTATTCAAGCTTTGGAATATGTATTTTGCATTACAAATGGATGGATTTTAAGAAAATATTCATTTAGTCATTAGACACCAACTAATTCAATATCTTCTACTAAATGTATTAAAAGGTTAGCATGAATGTCCATGAAACTTAAAGAAAGTTTCTCCTCCAAGGTGCAAATAATTTTTTTCATCTCTTCTTATAATGCTAAAATAAAATCAACAACAATGTTCCTTTACTTTAAGTGATCTATATATCAAATTATTCCTGTCTCGTGCACTTTTCCTGTCTCATCAAATGGTTGATATATTTGTTCTTATCGTCCTCCTCGTCAATATTCTCGCTGACTTTCTATTTAAATTGAAGTGGTGTTGAAACATATGAACACATTACCCAGTAACCACTGCGTACCGGGAACCTTTCCAGTCGTTACAAATCAAAAATAGGACTTTTCTTGTGGCAAAAGTTTGAAAAAATGCATATATTTTTCTAAAATATGTCAAATCTAATTTCTTGCAAGGTCTCTTAGTGCAGTAAGTAGAGGAAAGTGTGATAATTAGTAAGAGCGATTACTTAAGAAGAAGCATTGTTAGTTGCTTTGTCGGTTTAACCCTTTCTTACTCTTCTCGGATCAATGAATGTAATCCAGAACTATGTGGTATGTTAAAAAAAAATTGTCCTTCATCTTACATGGATTCCTCTTGTTTCTTACAAAGTTTCTATTGATCTCACATAAATTTTATGATATGGGAGTAGTGTCTACAACTAAAATAATGGTAAATAGGTTGTGAGGTAGGAGAGTTTTCTAAACTGTGCTTGCCCACTTAATTTTCATTGGCTCAAAATATATAATTGGATTCTTATGACTTGGACAAATCTCAAGATTAACTCATTGTTATGGTTAAAACAACCCAAAAACATAATAAAAAAAATAAAGACAGGAAGATCATTTTCTTGCGGGGAATGAAATAAATGCCACTATATTTCTTACATAGTGTAAACACACTGGTAGGGATTTAGCATAGTCATGGAGATAAAATATGGAGGTTTAACTTAGATTTGGGCAATGTCAAGTTTGCATGTCTAATCGCCTCACTCACATCTACTCCATATCCTTCATCTACTCACATCTACAATATAATGAGCTCTCTATCTTTTTTAAGTTTGATCTTTTATATATCTCATTATATACATATTTATTCACATTGCTAAAATAAGAACAAATCCTCACAATAACTAATAAAATGAGGATTAAACAATTCCTAAAACATTATGAGTTTAAAAAATTATCGTGTTTATGACACAAAAATAATTGAAGATGAAAAACATTTTTTCTTAAAATACCCTATATAAAATCTTATAAATCAAATTTAATGTATTAACTATGATCATCATAATAGATAATTATAATTAATATTATTAATTATATATAATTATTATTAAAAATAATTTATTCTCATTAAATTAAAAAAAAAAAAAAGTTTGTAAACTACTACATAAAAGTGGAGCAACTTATATTAACAATATTAGAATGGCATAAAATTTAAATAATGCATATCAAATTATAATGTTTCTCATGCATTTCTCTTGTTTAATAAATCATTTTATTATACAATTAAATTTGTAAATGTTAAAGAATGAAAAACTTCATCTTTAAAATTTGGTTAGTATCATTAATATAAATAAATATGGAGATTTTTTAACTAATTTAATATTCTGTTTGATTGTGATCTTAAAAATAAATTATTATAATTATAATAAATTGTATTTTATTAAAAAAATATATATATAAAGAAATTAAAAATTAATTTTAAATTAAGATTTAACAGAAATTCATAAGAAGATTTTTTAACTAATTTAATATTCTGTTTGATTGTGATCTTAAAAATAAATTATTATTATTATTATAAATTGCATTTTATTAAAAAAATGAAATATAAAAAAATTAAAAATTAATTTTAAATTAAGATTCAACAGAAAATAATGTGAAAAGGAAATACAATAAATACCTTCCTTCCAATTTTGGAGATATATGGAGATATAATATTTAAGTAAAGGAAAAAAAATATTTAATAATTAAGACTCAATATTAGCAGAATAACGTTCTGGAAAAGGTTGAAATTCGGCGGATGATCCCATCTGTATCAATATGTAAAATCTACTTTCTCGAGGCTTCTTTGAAAGCGTGACTGAATACAATGACACAGAGAGCAACCCAAAACAATACAAGAAAAACCGTCTGCGTAATACCTATGATTAGGATTATCTATCAAGCCTTTGCACCATGTCTGTTGTTCCTTAAAACTCTTTGGATCCTCTTATAAGCGATCTTGTTAATTCTGTCTTGTCTTTGCGGATTTTCCGTGGCATCATAGGGTTGCGTAGGGTTGCGTAGTTTACCATGGTTATTTTTACTATGTGTGAGGAATTGATGTATAATTAAAAAACAAAGGAGAATTATAATGGTTACTTCATATTTTTTTAAAGTTTAAGAATTAGTATTATGATAATGTTACAATAAATTGAAGTTTTCAAAATCTTTTTAAAATATATTGATTAGTAAAAAAAATTTAAAATATATTAATTAGTAAAAGCTATGACATATTCTTTTTATCTATAACACATTAAAGATGATTAAACACGTATACTCTTTCTTTAGATATCTAATATTACTTATTTAATTTTAACATAAACACTAGTAATAATAATGTTTTTGAATAGTTTTTAAATATGAGATAATTGTGGAAATTTTATTTGAATGATTTTTTTTTTTTTTTAAATAAAAAAGGGGTGGATCCTGCTATATTAGATAGACAAAACTTTTACAGAGTATACATCAAAGTAGGTCTGGCATCACCCAAAATGTTGTCGATTATCGGAAACCAACATGTATAGAGGGCAAGTAGCAAAAACATTATAGAACATAAAAGTTGATTGACATCTGTCCTGCCCGAAGGAAACCAGGATAGATGTCTATGGTCTAAGAACACATAAAACAACAACATAGTAAAACTAAGAGCCAAGAAAACATGAAAAACCTAGATGCCTGGTGACTTGTTGTCCTCGCCATCCTGTCGCGTGGTCCCAGTCAGAAAGACGAAGGCTTGCGCGCAGAGGGGCCATTTGTGCTTGGCTAGCACGTTGGAAAAAGCGTCCAGGAACATGTCCATGCGTTGGCCCATGAGGAGGGCCTGATGCTCCAGATCATACAAGTGTCCACGAAGGTCGAAAATCAGTGCTAGGTGCTCCTCTCGGATGAGTGAACCATGCATGCTGCCACCCACGTCCATTGCTGCTCCAGAATCCTCGTCGAACCTCCCTTGCTCCGCTTCTGCCTCTGCTCCCTTCATGTCTGCTTTGTCCTCCTGTGAGTTATGGCAGCTGCATTTGTCTTCACCGAGCCAGGGTATCTCCTCTACTATACAGCCGGGGGTGTCGTCTATCAAAGTCGGAGTGGGCCTGCAATCCATCCGAAGAGTTTTCGCATGGGTCTCCTCTATAATCAGCTGGTCCTCTGGGACCGGTTCTTCCACCACTATGCAGGGGGGAAATTCCTCCACAAAACCAACTTCCTGTATGGCCCCCGACGCTCTTTCCGTGACGTCTCGGCTGCATCCAACTCCAGGCTCAGCGATGATGGCAAGCCGTGCCAATTTCTTCGCCCTGGCCTCCTTCCTGAGAATTGAATTCGCAAGAGTCAGGGCATGTTCCAATTTCTCCTTTCGACGCCTCTGCGCCTTCTTTGCCTCCCAGGTCGCGCCACGACGAGGTTTACCTCTAATTCGAACCATGGCGATGGAGAAGAGCAAATGAAGGTGGAGGCAAATGAGCCAAGGTGAGAGCAAATGCAGATGTGAAGCACGGGTAGGCGAGCTCCGTCCTGCTAGAGTCAGAAAGAAATGCAGATAGGTTGCACCATTCCAAGACGCGGTGAAGGCAGGACTACACCAGTGCGTCCGAGCAATACACAAAGCCGAGGCCGATGCAGTTCCTCTCTGCCCATGCGAATTGAAAACCGAATAATCCAGAGCCGAAGTCATCCTTTCGCATTTAATCTTGGCCATCCCGGGAATGCAGAGGGCGTAAATGATCGCTCGAGGGAAAGGTCCCTCCGTCCTGCAACTGCAGCGAAGGTCGTCACCCATCGTTAATACATACTCGTGGGTGGCGGCCTTCGGCATTTATGCCTGGGTCAAGTGCGCGGCCACCTGTACCCCTATCCCTACGTGTCACCCCATCCGGGTCTTATTTGAATGATTATTAATTACAATAAAAAACGACATTTGAGCAAATATGGTAGATATGGCAATAAGATGAGTCACATATTTATATATGTAAATAAAATAAAAAGGCCAAAATACTCTTTTACATCACATTTTTAATTGATAATTTTATTTAAAAATACTTTACTAATCCATATACATGGTCAAAGATTTCACAACTAGTTATTTTCTTCATTTTGATTTAATGTGATAATAACTTTTTAAATATTGTTTATATTTATTTATGCAGTTACAATCATGCCAGTGGTTTTAGATCCAATTCAATGTTTTATATCTACCTTGCATGGATACTTCTAATTGATTGTACTATCTTGCAGTTGTACTTCTATGATATATTTATGTAAAATACATAAATATTGTTATGAAATTTTAAATTTGAAAGTTATTATATATAAAGATATGATGTTAAAACTATTTTAACAAGTTTTTTATTTTTAATTTTTATATAAAAGATAAGATTATTTTATTAGAATGAAATATTTGTCAAAGTTTTATATAAAAATATTACAAATAAGATAAGACAGTTATCTATCATAGTTTTAGATTTTTGTGAAGATTTGATAAGTGTTAAAAAAAAAAAAATTGTCTTTAATGTATGTCATATTAAACTATTTTTATATAAAATACTTAAATTAAAATTTTCAATTGAAAGTCATAAATATTTCTTATAATATTTATAGTGGGAAACACAGTTTTAAAGGGCAAGTGGGAACTGAGGAATAGGTTGTGGTTAAGACATTTAATGTTTAATAATCAATGGCGCGTTGGAGGACATCCTCAGAACAGTGGAGAACGGTGATGGAATTTGCGAATGTAATGTGGAAGGGCAGATGACGTTTTTAATTTTTTTATAAGAGCACGTTAGAATTTTTTTATATTTTTATATGATTTTTTAATCTGATATTAGTTATTAAGTAACATAAAAATAATCACATCAATTCTTCCAACGAACTAAAAAGTAATGAAGGCCAATCTTCCAACCCACTAAAATGGAAAGTTTCAAATTTTATAAATTAAAATATATGTATATATTTTTTTAATCACATAAATTCTTTAACCAACTTAAAAAATAATCAGATCAATTTTTCCAACCAATTAAAAACGTTTTCAAATTTTACAAATTAAAAAATATATTTTTCAAAAATTAAAATCTATAAAATAAAATTTATAAACTTTATAAAAAAACAATACAAATAAAAAATAATAGATATTAACAAAAGATATTACATAAGTCAAATAACGTTAACTAGAAAAATAATTCAACCTTTTTTTTTTTAAATAATACACCAGTCCAATAACTTTAATCAGCAGCTGAAAACAATACAACCTTTTTGTCGGCTTGTATAATAAATTGAAATTAATATAAATTTTATTAAAATAAAATTATATGAATAAATAATTTGTATATTTTTTTAATAAAGTTAGAATTTTGAATGTGAAGAAAATCATAATACAGGGTTAAGTTATAGTAAAAGGGAAAGTTAAGGATATTGAAGATTATTAAAAAAAAATTAAAATTGGAGGATGTATCTTTATCTCTCATATTTACGTACTTATTTTTTTAAAATGGAGATAAAAACAATCTCTCTAATTATAGGAATATTTTGATTAACCTTCTTTTAGCAAGTTATATGGAATTATTTTGGAAAAGAAGATCAACTTATGGCTAGGAAGTCATGAAAAAGGAGCTAAAGGGTAAGCCACATTTAGGAGAACCACTTTGTTATGCTTAGGATCTTTGTAAATGAGTGTTGCAATGTTAAAACCAATCTATTTTTATATGAATAAAAAAATACTATATTATACTAACAACAATATATAAACTTTAAGATACAATGATCTTTATATTTAAATTTTAACATACAATGATCTTTATGTTAATGGATAGCGACCACAATAAAACAATACCTTATACTAACATATTAATTGATGTATTTATAAAACAATTATTTATTTATACTACAATATTATATATAATAACTTGAGTAAATAGGGGTGAGAATCAATCTTGAGACCTCTTTTTACATATTTCCTTTCATTTACAACACACTTGCCAATCGGTCTATACCCCTGCCAACTACACATAAATATAATTTAAACCACATTTATAATTTAATTAAACTTAAACCACATTTATAATTTAATTATTTTTATCATCTATGTCACTTTGTTTTTTTTTACAAATTAATCAAAAAACACTTTCAATCTTATCTTTTGAAATTAGAAACACATTTCAGTTTAAATGTACAAGCGCCTTTAGCCATCTTTCTTGAATTATACATGCTTTATGGTGAAACCTTGAATTTTCAAGATTAAATTTAATGTACTTTTATTCAGAGGTAAAATTCTTTGAGCAATTCTCACCTTGCCCCACATTTTATGCACACTTATTAAACTTTCAAGTTTTAATATTATTATGAAATTTTATTAGATGATGTTATTAGTCCTTGCCATGGGACTATAGCAATGAGTTTGTTTTTTATATGACATTAATTTGCCTTTTACCATAAATTTGTGTATGCAATGTAATGTTTAACATATGAAAACAAATATATATTTTTGGATATAATAAAAATATTTGTGTTTCTCATTTCCAATTGATTGATAGAATTGAACTGTTATTGCTCCCTTCACGTCTTTCAATATGTAAAATTGATTACATAATCAATGAATTTCACCAATCACCACATCTAAATATAAAAAGTTGTACTATGTATTTATTATTATGCATTATTATATTTATATTATATTTATTATCTAATATATTATTTATTATTATATTCATATTATATTCATATTATATTTATAATATATTTATTATATTTATATTATATTTATGAATATTATAGTTTCATTTAGCTTAAGGTTTATTATACATTTTGAATCACAAACAATCCTCAATTATTATCTTTTGACAAAAAATATGTATTACTTGTGCATTTAGTTATATTAAGTTTCATTGTTCAACATGTATTTCCCAACTAACTTGGCAGGGATTGTGTTGCCACACCTTGCCCCACATTTTATGCACACTTATTAAACTTCCAAGTTTTAATATTATTATGAAATTTTATTAGATGATGTCATTTTATTGGCAAAATACAAAGATAGTCTTTAAAACATTTTGATACTCAAACAATTAGTTTTGAATTTACCTTAAAATAAATGTCAATGTCAATGTAAAAAAACATAAAGGTAAAGGTATATAGTTACTTTCAATAAGAATAAACCATTATATTTAATGGTGATAAATTGTAGGTAGTTTCTTCTTACAAGTATATGGTCCTTGAACTTGATTATGTTGGGTTGAAGAATCCACAATAAATAAACTCAAAGACATACTGAGAAAGGGACACCGAGATTTTACATTCAAGAAACCCTTAAAAGAGAAATTTTATTTAATCAAACCATTTCTATGTGTATCTTTATTATACAATTGGGTCCCTTTATATAACAATAAGTGATCATAATAGTTGGGTCATAATTAGATATTTATTTCAACCATGTGCATAACTATCTCTCATAATCTCTCCATGAATCTCTTAACTAATATTCATCTCTAACTTCTCTCTTTTCTCCTCATATTTATCCATTAGTAGACTTCTATGCATATCCACTTCATTAACATATTACCATATATTCATCAAATATCACAAGAAGGAGTTAATATTTCATATTCCTCCTTAACAAATACTTGTGATCTCAATATTCAATCATCATCCTCTATTTCTTTAACTAGTTTTTTTGAAGTAGTCCAATATTCATCTTCATCTTTTAAAATCTTTGCCTTCAATATTCTTCAACTATTCTCTTTGTGTTTATCTTTTGTATTTTTCAATATTCACCTTTGGTCTTTTTCATTTTTCATCTTCAATCTTCTCTAGTGTTCATCTTATACCAAAAAAATACTATCATCATGTTTGTTGAAGTCCATATAAAAAAATTACCATCCACCATAATATATGTGTCACCAGTCACTGTATCTACAAGTTCTCTAGGAAACATTTTCTTTTACATGGTTCATCAACCATTTTTAAATCATAAACCATTTCCACTTGTACATGTTACTCCCCTTACATCATCAATCATCATCTCTTGTTTTATTTGGCTTACCCATAACCACATCTTGGGTTTTTGTGGGTTTCCCTCAACCATTAATTCCTCTGGCGTTTTACATTCATTTACCCTTAACCATTACAATTCTCAAGTGGTTTCATCTTACAACGAACCATTCATTAGATCAAGTGGTTTCTAGTTCACCATGAACCTCCATTTGTCTTAAAAGCGATTTTTGGTTTATCACGAACCATCAAGAATCAAATTATGGGGGTATACTTACATTATCATGGATTACATTCATCCTCATCATTTCACTCATGTACATACAATTTCAAATTTCATTATAGGGTAATCTAACCCTTTTACAAACATAGGACCATGACCATCTTCTTTTCTATCATCAAAATACCATTGTCAGAGAGTAATGATTAGAATTCTTAGGGATTTCATTTTCTATGGATTCACTTTAAGTACATTTTCATCTCAATTATTGACACATGGTATTAATTTTACTACTTATTTTGCCTTGCTTTTGTTGGTTGCTTCTTTTTTCCCGCACTTTCACTGTGCTTCTTTTGTTTTTTCTTTGTAGTTCCATTTCCCTTTTTCCATGCTTCTATTTCATTGTTGAACATCCTTTTTTTTGTGTTCACTACAAACTTTATCACTTTTTTCTCTCTCTTCTTTTTTTCATTCCCAAGATTCCATTTATTCATTTTTTTTCTTCCTCTTTTGCTCTATTGTCATCTTCTTCTATCTTGCATAATTCTTCATGTCTTTGTAATATTTTTGTCTAGTACTCAATGGTTTCTACAAAAAAATTCAAATAAGATTTGTCTATTGTTGGAATGGTCAATTCCAAAACAAATTCAAATTTGTGATAATAATTGACCAAACTAAATTTCACTACACATGTAACTTGACTTCTTCTTCCAGCTAAACTCACAAAAATGTATTTCATAACGTGTTGAATTCTCTGTTTTCTACACAATTTATGACTAAGATCATAAATTTAAAATTGAAATATGGAGTAACACTAACCATGCACCCCAAACTTTGCCCCATCATTAAAAAAAAAATAATATCATTAAAATGTTTTCTTAAAATTCAACCAAAAAATAATAAATAATATAAATTCATATACCATACCTTAACCATTACAACCAATCTCAACATTTTAAGAAATTTAAACATCTCTAACTTTTACAAACAACATAGACCCTTACTTTAAACTAAGATACCAATCACTTTAATGGTAAATAAGACCTTTACAATACTTTCATTTCATATCCAAAATGTTTTCACACTTGACTTGAAATTAACTTATACTGACTTAAAAAATAATACAAAAGGAGTAGAATGTGACTTTACATCATTAGTCAACTGATCCTTTCCACTCAATCTTGAATTGAAATTAATTTATTTTGACTTAAAAAATAAGACAAAAGGAGTAGAATGTGACTTTACATCAATACTTAACTAATCCTTTCCACTCACTCTTGACTTGAAATTAATTGACTTTAAAAATAACACAGAAGGAATACAATGCGACTGTACATCATTACTCAACTAATCCCATCATAGGAATTCCTTTCAACCGTGGCCATTTACATATTTTCTTTCTCACTGATCACGTTTCTATAAAATATTTAATCGTTGGTACTTCTCCATATGCGATAAAGCAAATACATATATTTATATTTCAACCAGGAGTATACTTTGTTGATAGGTTTATGTTACAAGGGTTAGTAAAAACTCTTACTTAATGATACAAATGAAACTAGAATTACAAACCCTAGTAATATTCATAGTTATTAAAGAGTTATCATGTGGAGTACAAAATTAATTATGCAAAAGAAATATCATTCAACATGAAGAAGGAAATAAGAAACATGAAAAATTTATTAATCTCATGAGGAAAGAAATAATGAAATAAGAAACATGAACAATTTATTAATCTAATGCAATGACAAAGTAAAATCAACACTTGTTAGTGTGGCTTGATGAAGACAAATGGGCTCCAAAGCCCCTCTTTGGGATAGTTCCTTTGCTTCCTTGGTATCTTCCAACTCCAACCTTGGGTAGAAAACAAGGTAAGAAACTAGAATTTTGAATCAATAGAATATGGCTCTCAAGATTTTGGGTGGTATTCCAACAACATAACTTTATTTGGATGGAATGATTTGACATAGTTTTCCATGTAGTGGTTCAGTATGACTATATCAATGTTCAATAATAGTAATTAGGGTTTGATGAAGTCCACGCGAAACTAATATGTCATTTTGAAGGCATGGGCGCATTGATTTGGCCAGAAAATTGTTAGAAAATGGTGTTTTGGGTGGCAACACACTTTCAAGGGTCTTTTCTAAACTAAGCATATGCACTTAATGGATCATTATCTGTATTGGATCTTTTTGGTCAAACTCTGGGGTTGGCTTTGCTGATTTTGGTAATATTGAGGTCATGTGGTGATGGAATGGAGCAAAGGATGAGGGTTATGCATGAAAACGTAATGTATTCTAGTAAAACTACTCAAAATGGCACAAGTGAGAAATTTTAGGACGATAACATACCTCTATGTGGTGAATACAATTAACTCCACAATGTGCACTTATTTTTTCTTTATGTTGACGAGACCCAAAAATGACCACAATGACACCATGGTAAGTTTGATCCTTTTGGAAATTGACCTTATGTTTCCTAAAATTGTGTTTAGACTCATAAGAGCATAAAAAAGGCTACCTCTAGCACTTGCTCCATGACTCACTAAAATCCTTGCCATGGATGAACAATTTCATCTCAAATTATTATATTCATGTCTCCACACTTATCTATCTCAGATTGGTAGCAATAACAATCTCTGGAAAATAAGTAAATTGCTTGATGGTTAATCAATTAAGATACTCCAATGAGATCCATGCCTCAACTTCATACGTTGCAACAAATAGTATATTTAGGTTATTAGTTGAGAGGGTGCTATGTTCCTCAATTGTGTGAAACACTAAAAAAATACCACTTCTCAAAATTGTGGGATTTTCTAACACCTAATATTCAATAACTAGAAGTCTCTCACGATAGCTTCCCTCAATCACGATATGAATTCAATGTTGGATATGTTCTTAATGATTCTTCCCTTTTCTTTTGACTATGGATATAATATAAACAAATTGTAACAATAGTTGGGAATACAAATGGAAATGAAGCATCTATGTTGTTCGAAAGTAAAACAACAACAAAATAAACATATTAATCAATAAATCTATCATTTTCTATGTTGTGACATTATTTGGCAATACTATGTTTAGGTTGTGGCACTCTTATGATTCATGTTCTATTGAAATGAGTTTCTTTCTTCAACTTGTCTAATCTTCTATTTCTTGAAACTATCCACTATGCATTCATGAGGCATTAATCTCCATAGTCATCCATCTTATGCATATTTCCTTGTAATGGAAATGATTTTGGGTTTTTATTTTTTAAGTATTGGTTGTACTTGTATTGAATCTTCATCAAATTAAGCCCAAGAACACGAAGGAAAGGAAAAAAAATCACAAATTAAAGGAAAGGGTGCTAATCCATATAGTTCTATCAATTCATCAACAAATTTAGAGGGAGAAACTATGTCTGGTTACCTTGAAAATTAATGCCCTACTTGATCGAGTGACTCTATGCTTATTTCTCTCTTTATTCACATTTCCATACATATGAACAATGAGGCATGGAATAAGAATAGTGGTGATGCATGTCTCGCATTACTTCTTTGAAAGACATTGATTTATGGGCACACTTTTATAACTTAAAACTCATCTTTGATACCAAATGTTGTATTAGTGTCCTATCCTAACCCCATTACTTAGGATAATTTATCAATGTATGTGACCACCTTCCTTGAATAAGGCCCACTAAATAGTTAGTTAATAGTCACTCATTGTAAAAAGGGATCTCTTTATTAATAAGGTCCAAATTAGTTAGTAGGCCCTCATTATAAGTGGGCTCGTATGTAGTTAATATTCTCTATGGATAGATATATATTGAGTAAAATATTATGTAATGTTTTGTCAAGAATTGTTATTGTATTTGGAGTTTTGCTCTTGGAGGTTGCCTCCTTGAAGAGGTAAGTGAACATGAATCTTTATTTTTTATTATAAAAATATGTTTCTTAGGGTTTATCTATTTTCTCTTTTGTTCTTGGATTTTGCACTACATTTTATGTGATTTCTCTGAATTGTTTAGATTAATTACATTACAAGTGGTTTCAAATCTCTTTCTTGGGCCAAAAAAGAATATATTTTTTCTTTTTTTTTTGTAGATTTTTAACGGAAAAAAGGAGGATGGAAATGTTCATCTCCATTTCTGAAACTTTATGTGTATAATTTGAAAAAACCAACTGTATATATGAATTCCCAATGAAAAAATACCAACCTCAATTTTTTTTTGTCCAAAACAAAGTCCAAGAAGTGGAGTTATCATTGATTTAAAATCAACCGTTTTTTTTTTTAATATGATGGTTGTGAAATTTGTAGATTAGGTATCTTTTGATAGAGTGCACAAATTTCAATCAAACCAATTCCATAGATACAAAGAACCCATACCATTTCATAATTGGGGTCATAGTAAACAATCTAAGAAGTATAGCATAAGTTGTGATCATTTTATATTTTCATCCTCAACCCCTACCTTAAAAAGTAAGTTATTTTCTATTGATTTTAAGAGATTTTTCTTGGGTCAATAAGTTGCTAAATGTTTGAAATGTTTTTTAGAGACATGTTCTGACATATTTAAATAACATAATGATATGTAGTTCAACAGATACAAACACAAGTTAGGGAATAATACACATAGGAAATACAAGTGTAATCACATTGTTGGAAACCCTTGTAACAATTGTTAGTACCCCTTTTAGTAGTGTTACATTGGATAGTGCATGTATACAAAATCTCACTTCCATGTACTCTTGGGTATATAGGAATTCCCTTAGGTATACTTGAAACCAAGTATAGATAATCTAACGATCACCTTGTTGTTATAGTAGATCGAGAACAACATTAAGGGAGACCACTGTCTAGTGCTTTGGTAGTCGAGTAGTACAACTAAGGGAACGATTGAACCTCCTTAGTTAGTTCCCTAAGATATTGGTTTGAGTGCTACTATTGGACCCCACACGTATATCATAAAGATAGCACTTCACACTCCCTTGTCTTCAAGACCCAATAACCTTTTTCAGTGAGCTCACATACGATGGAGCCCTATAAACCACCTCATACCACCTCCTTGGAAAATATGGCCACCTGCTCTACTATCGATAGATTGGATCACCTGGACACATAATACACAAATATTTATGGCCATAGTCAACAAATTTAGAAGACCATAAGCGGTTGGGATGAGAATTTGGACATATTGGAAAAAATATTGACTGGGAAGTTGTTCCTCTAATAGCTCAAGGTATACTAGAAGAAGAACCCTGGAATGCATAGCACTTTAAGCCACACATGGAAGAAACTTATAAATAGGGACTATTTAACCACTTTCAATCCTCTTCGAGTCCTCATAGCCATAAACCAATGGATAATAACATATGATACCGTTTTCGTAAGGTGGAACAAAACAAGTTTGATGGTTTTGACCTGTTAGGATGGGGTCACCTAGATGGAAAATTCATTTTCCCTCTAGGGAATTACTGATGACATGATGAAACTTAGGGTGGGGTTAATTGGATCTAGAAAAATGCAATGGTGGGAATGGCATAAAAAATCCTATGTGGGATACATTGCATATATTTGGTTTGTTAGAGTTATCCATGCATGTTTTGAGTGAGATAGTCACTATTTGGGGTGGCTAACCAAGTGATGCAGGAGCATCGCCAACACATCAAGTGAGCCAGCGTGGAGGCGGAAGACAGCTGGACAATGCCAGCATAAATTTTGAAAACACCTTGATATTGTTGTTGTTGCGCCAAACATTAATGTGTGGATTTAATGAAGTACACTTTGTGTATTGTAATGGACCTTGAGCAGATATCTCTCGTCCTTAGGTAGATGGGGCATTTAAGATAGTTAATGTAAAGTAGATAGGAATTCAATTCTAGATTTGATAGTTTTAGAGTTCGAGAGGGAAAACGGATATAGACACCCTCATTATATCATTGTAATATTATCAAGCATTCAGGAAGAGAAGAGCAGAGCAGAGGATTGTATAAAGAACACTCCATGTACATATATTGAATTAATAGAAGAAAGATTTGGTTCAATTCCATGGTTTTGTGTCTATTCTCTGTGTATTGATATTATGCTCATGAATGATTGCTTCCTGTCATACATTTGTTTTTATATGTTGTGTATGTGATCTCATGGTTGAATTGAAGTCTGAGAAGATGAGTGAATGAGTTTCAATTTTTTCTCTAAGTGAGCCAGATAATTCCTGCAAGGAGTGCAGTTGAATTTGTCCGCAAGGAGTGCGTGACTGCAAGGTTCAATTAGAGAAATCTTTTGTTTCCATTCATCTCAGAAGTGCAGATTTGGCCCGGAGCCATGCAAGGTGTGCGCAGGCTGGACGAAGTCTCAGAGTTGCGATTCTGAGTAAGATATAGAAAGATTGCTGCTGCAGGAGTGCACAAGGTTGAAAGACTTCAACACTTAGACGTTGTTGAAGATTTGCCGCAAGGAGTGCGCGCAAGAAATTCTCAAAAGGACTTGAGAAGATGTTGAGAACAAGCTCTAGAGGATTAGGCCTTCAAATTCGTCGAAGGATTGCATAAAGAATTTGCTCTTGAAGCGTTCGAACAAGTGCTGGAAACTTGCGGGCAGGTGGACAAGTCTTCGTGGAGGAAGCTCTTGTTTCATTGTACAGAATTATTAGAGGAAGAACGGACAGACGAAATCATCTGAGGAGATTTCGCGAAATTTCGGGGGCCGTTGGATCTTGTGGGGTGCAAGAAAGATACAGTGCGAGGGTGGTAAAGGTTCGAACCTCAGGAGGGAAGGAGCCGTTGATTGGGATCACGAGGAGCGTAGTTCTACTCATGGATCGGCATATCGGGAGTTCATGAGGAAAGACTCCAAATCTACGCAATGGAAATCGCAATAGAGCAAGAGGCGATATTCCGATAGCTACGTAAGTAGTGTGGGCCACAGAAGGTAGTAGAGGACAGGTGTCGTAAACCATCGGAGGTTCGGCGTCTCGGGCCTCGAAAGTCGAGATAGGAGTCATTTGATCTCGCGAGTAGCGAAGTTGCGAGGGAGCGAGATCGCAGGGTTCGGCATTTCGGTGCATCGCGTATCAGAGATTGGGATTGACCTCGAAAGTAGCGAAGTTGCAAGGGAGCGAGATCGCGGGGTTCGGAATTTCGGAACATCGCGTATCGGAGATTGGGAACTCGAGAGTTGGGTGTCGTTAGTTGCGAAGCCGCGAAGTTCCGATCCTCCGAGTGCAGAAAAGGAGGGTCGCGCGAAGAGGAACCTGTGGGGTGCAGATTTCCCGATAGGGAAATAGAAGAACCGTTGAGTTCTTCGGGCCGAGAGGAAAGAAGGTCCTGAAGATAGCGGTCGTACTTCAGAGGAGTACGGTTGCGTCAGAGTGGTATCAGAGCGAGAATATCTTTTGCTTTCTGTAGCAAGAGAAGAGAGTAAATTCACCATGCCGCCCAGAAGAGAAAGACAGTCACCCAACCCAGAAGACAGGGAGGTGAGAAGAAGAGGCGAAATCCAGAGATGGAAAGGCAGATACGCGATCTCAGAGTGAGATTGGAAGAGATGGAAACAACGTAGAGACACACAGCTGATGCGGGAGATCTGAGTGACTCCGAAGGCGAAGCTGAAGCTGAACAACAAGGAGAAGTTGCAGCCGAAGATGCAGCAAATGAGCGATTGATTAAAGCTATCACCCGGATGAGTTCAAAGACGAAAATGGACATTCCAACTTACGAAGGGAGTCTGGATGCAGAAGAGCTTCTGGATTGGATTCGAGCTCTTGACACCTACTTCGATTATGAATACATTGAAGAAGATAAAAAGGTAAGACATGCTATCACAAAATTGAAGGGACACGCAACACTATGGTGGGACGAACTTCAGGCAGACAGACTTTCCAAAGGCAAACAAAAAATTAAAAGCTAGGATCGAATGATTGCGAGGATGAAGGCAAAGTTCATCCCAAGGGATTATCAGATCACCCTGTTCAGGAGAATGCAAAACCTGAGACAGAAGTTGATGACGGTAAAGGAGTATACTGAGGAGTTTTACAAGCTCAATATCAGAGCAGGTCATCAGGAGAGCGATGATGAAAAAGTTTCCAGGTATATGAATGGTCTGAGGTATGACATTCAGGATGAATTAAGCATGGTTACCATCAGAATGGTAGAGGATGCCTACCAGATGGCTCTGAAAGCCGAAGAAAAGCTGAGCCGTAAGCAAGGTCAGCGAGGGTGAGGCAGAAGTCAGCCCAGTGGCAAGGCAGTTGCCCAGGAGAAATATTAGAAACCCAAGGAGGAATGGAAGAAACCTCAGGGTAAGATTGAGAGAGGTGGAACCTCACAGCGAAGGCCACATGTTGAACAAAGAGGGCAGCATAATGAACAGAGAGGAGATTATGCTAACGCAAATACTTTTCCTCATACCAGAGGTAGGGGAAGAGGCAGGGGTGGAATAATTACATGCTTCACATGTGGAAAGAATGGGCACAAGTCATTCGAGTGTCCAGAGAAGAAAAAGGATAGTAGTAGCACTGATAATCTCATTTCGACCGAGATGGTAGAAAAGCTAGAGCTGGAGACAACTGATCACTCGAGTCCATACAAAGTTTCATGGCTACGGAAGGGACATCAGGTGAGTGTCACTAAAAAATGTTTAGTTGAATTCAAGAAAAGTGGATATAAAGATAAGGTCTTGTGTGATGTCATTCCCATGGATGTATGTCATTTGTTACTGGGTAGACCATGGCAATATGACAGAAATTTGGTTCATGATGGGAGGATGAACACATATACTTTGGAGAAGGATGGGAGGACACACAGGTTGCTTCCGATAAAAGATAAGTAGGTGAAGACGGAAGTGAGCAACACAATAATTCTCATGAGTGGGAAGGAACTTCTCACAGAGATGGAGAAGAAAGAAGATCCACAATTCTTTGTGGTCAGAAAACCGAGGATTGTTCTGACTAGCAAAAGAATGGACGACTTACCAGATGAGATTCAGGGACTACTGGAAGAGTTCGTTGACATCATAGTGGACGAATTACCTCATTCGTTGCCACCAATGAGAAGTGTGAGTCACCACATAGACCTCATACCAGGAGCTAGTTTGCCGAATAAAGCCACGTACAGATTGACGCCGCAGGAAAATGAGGAAGTCAAGAACCAGGTCCAGGATTTGTTGGACAAAGGATTATTCAGAGAAATTCCGAGTCTGTGTGCCGTTCCAACAGTGCTTAGTCCGAAGAAAGATGGAGGTTGGAGAATGTGTACCGACTCAAGAGCGATAAACAAAATTACCATCAGGTACATGTTTCCACTGCCGAGAATGGATGATCTGATGGATTGCCTGAGTGGGGAAAATTATTTTTCAAAGATTGATCTGAAGAGCAGATATCACCAGATTCGCATGAGGGAAGGTGATGAATGGAAGACAACATTCAAGACAAATGAAGGTTTGTATAAATGGTTAGTCATGTCGTTTGGTTTGACAAACGCACCGAGCACATTCATGAGACTGATGAATGAAGTCCTGAGGGAATTCATCGGAAAGTTTGTAGTCGTATACCTGGATGACATATTGATCTTCAGTAAGACAAAGGCTGAACATTTGAAGCATTTGGCCATTGTGATGAGAAAACTACAGCAGGAGAAGTTGTTGATTAACATGAAGAAGTCCTCATTTATGAAGACACAACTCATTTATTTGGGTTTTGTTATTTCGGCAAATGAGTTGAAAATGGACCCAAGTAAGGTGGAAGTAATCAAGAATTGGCCATCACCGAGAAATGTTTTCAAGGTGAGAAGTTTTCATGGATTGGCTAGTTTCTACCGAAAGTTCATCAGGAATTTCAGTGGAATTAGCGCAACGATGATGGACACAATGAAGAAACGACATAAGACTTTTCATTGGACGACAGAGGCTGAGAAAAGCTTCAATCTGTTGAAGCGGAAGATCACAGAGAAACCAGTGTTGGTGTTGTCGGATTTCATGAAGACATTTCAAGTGAAATGTGATGCAAGCGGATATTCCATAGGAGCGGTCTTGAGTTAGGATGACATACCAGTTGCATATTTCAGTGAGAAGCTGGATGAAGCTAAACTGAAATACTCCACATATGATAAGGAATTTTATGCTATCATACAGGCATTGAAGAAGTGGAGGCATTACTTGATCCCAAAAGAATTTGTTTTGTATAGTGATAATCATGCATTGCAGTTTGTGAGCCAACAGGAGAAGTTGAATCAGAAACATGCTAAATGGGTAGAGTATATGCAGAATTTCACGTTTGTGATTAAGAATATTGCAGGTACTGCTAACAAAGTGGTTGATTCTTTGGGCAGGAAATGTTTGTTGTTGCAGGAGTTCCGAGTCAAAACATTGGGTTTTGAAAATCTGAAGGACATGTATGTAGGAGATGCAGATTTAGGGGAAGCATATGAAGCAGCTAAGAATCCAGTTCTCAGAGACAGAAGCCCGTGGATAGATTATATGATCCAAGAGGGATTGTTGTTCAGAGGCAATCAACTGTGTATTCTGAATTGCTCCATGAGGGAGAATTTGTTGAAAGAGAAACACAATGGTGGATTGGCAGGACATTTTGGCCATGACAAAACATTCGCCAAGTTGAGCGAACCATATTTTTGGCTAGGGATGCAAGTAGAGGTAAAGCGATTTGTTGACAGATGTCGAATTTGTTGGCATTCAAAAGGGAGGAAGCAGAATGCGGGTTTTTATCAGCCATTGCCCATACCCGAGAGACCATGGGAGGCGATAAGCATGGATTTTGTATTAGGACTGTCGAGGACGCAGAGAGGGGTTGATTCCATCCTTGTGGTGGTAGACATGTTTTCAAAGATGGCAAATTTTATTCCATGCCAGAAGACCAGCGATGCGACTCACATCGCAAATCTATTTTTCAAGGAAGTCATTCGACTCCATGGATTGCCGAAAAGTATAGTTTCGGACAGAGACACTAAATTCATAGGGCATTTTTGGAGGACCCTCTGGAAGAAACTAGGAACTAATTTGGCATTTAGTTTTGCGTATCATCCTCAAACGGATGGAAAAACAAAGGTGGTGAACAGAAGTCTGGGAGACTTGCTAAGGAGCTTGGTGATGGAGCACCATGGCAGCTGGGACAACGTGTTGCCACAGGCAGAGTTTGCATACAACGATTCAGTGAATTGGAGCACAGGCAAAAGTCCATTTGAGATTGTATATGGCAGGCAGCCAAGAGGAGTATCTGAATTGAGGGATTCAGAACAGATTGCTACTAGCAGCGCTAGTGCAGAAGAGTTCACTGAGGCGATAAAGGAACTTCACAGTAGGGTGAAGCAACGATTGATAGACTCGAACCAGGAATATAAGCGCAGAGAAGATCAGCATCGGAGACAACTTCAGTTCAAGGTTGGTGATCTAGTTCTGGTGCATCTAAGGAAAGAAATGTTCCCGAGGGGAACATACAATAAGCTGAAGATGAAGAAAATTGGGCCTTGCAGAGTCCTGAAGAAATTTGGAGAGAATGCGTATGAACTAGAATTGCCGAATGGCATCGGGATATCTCTGACATTCAATGTTTCAGACTTATATCCATATAAGTCTAAGGAAGTAGGAGCTGGAAAGGATGAACAGCCATAAATCTAGTGGCAGAAGCAGATGCCGATTGCAGAGAAGCCACAGATGGAGTGTATACTTGACAAGAGAGTCAGCAAAAGGACCAAATGGAAGCAATACTTCGAGTATCTGGTGAAATGGAAGAACCATCCAATGGAAGATGCCAGCTGGGAGACTGAAGCAGTTATCCAAAAGCATGGACAAACCATGCAAGAGCTCATGGACAGGAGCCCATGAAAGTTTTCAAGCTGAGGAGTATGATGCAGGAGCATCACCAGAACATCAAGCGAGCCAGCGTGGAGGCGGAAGACAGCTGGACAACGCCAGCACAAATTTTGAAAACACCTTGATATTGTTGTTGTTGCGCCAAACATTAATGTGTGGATTTAATGAAGCGCACTTTGTGTATTGTAATGGACCTTGGGCGGATAGCTCTTGTCCTTAGGTAGATGAGGCATTTAAGATAGTTAATGTAAAGTAGATAGGAATTCAATTCTAGATTTGATAGTTTTAGAGTTCGAGAGGGAAAACGGATATAGACACCCTCATTATATCATTGTAATATTATCAAGCATTCAGGAAGAGAAGAGTAGAGCAGAGGATTGTATAAAGAACACTCCATGTACAGATATTGAATTAATAGAAGAAAGCTTTGGTTCAATTCCATGGTTTTGTGTCTATTCTCTGTGTATTGATATTATGCTCATGAATGATTGCTTCCTGTCATACATTTGCTTTTATATGCTGTGTATGTGATCTCATGGTTGAATTGAAGTCTGAGAAGATGAGTGAATGAGTTTCAATTGTTTCTCTAAGTGAGCCAGAGAATTCCTGCAAGGAGTGCAGTTGAATTTGTCCGCAAGGAGTGTGTGACTTGAGGGTTCAATTAGAGAACGTTTTTGTTTCCATTCATCTCAGAAGTGCAAATTTGGCCCGGAGCCATGCAAGGCGTGCGCAGGCTGGATGAAGTCTCAGAGTTGTGATTCTGAGTAAGATATAGAAAGACTGTTGCTGCAGGAGTGCACAGGGTTGAAAGACTTCAACACTTAGACGTTGTTGAAGATTTGCCGCAAGGAGTGCGCGCAAGAAATTCTCAAAAGGACTTGAGAAGACATTGAGAACAAGCTTTGGAGGATTAGGCCTTCGAATTTGTTGAAGGATTGCATAGAGAAGTTACGCTTGAAGCGTTCGAACAAGTGTTGGAAACTTGTGGGCAAGTGGACAAGTCTTCGTGGAGGAAGCTCTTGTTTCATTGTGCAGAATTATTAGAGGAAGAACGGACGGACGAAATCATCTGAGGAGATTTCGTGAAATTTCGGGGGCCATTGGATCTTGCGGGGTGCAAGAAATATATAGTGCGATGGTGGTAAAGGTTCGAAGCTCAGGAGGATAGGAGCCATCGATCGGGATCACGAGGAGCGTAGTTCTACTCGTGGATCGACATATCGGGAGTTCGTGAGGCGAGACTCCAAATCTATGCAATGGAAGTCGCAGTAGAGTGAGAGGCGATATTCCGATAGCTACGTAAGTAGTGTGGGCCACGGAAGGTAGTGGAGGACAGGTGTCGTAAACCATCGGATGTTCAGCGTCTCGGGCCTCGAAAGTCGAGATAGGAGTCATTTGATCTCGCGAGTAGTGAAGTTGCGAGGGAACGAGATCGTGGGGTTTGGCATTTCGGCGCATCGCGTATCGGAGATTGGGAACTCGAGATTTGGGTGTCGTTAGTTGCGAATCCACGAAGTTTCGATCCTTCGAGTGCAGAAAAGGAGGGTCGTGCGAAGAAGAACCTGTGGGGTGCATATTTCCCGATAGGGAAATAGAAGAACCGTTGAGTTCTTTGGGCCGAGAGGAAAGAAGGTCCTAAAGAGAGCGGTCATACTTCAGAGGAGTACGGTTGCGTCACCAAGTTACACAAAATAGGTTCAGTTACATCATTTATGTTAACCTTTGAGAAATTAGCCATAAATATAAAGAACTTAATAGATTCTTTCTATAAAGAATGTTTCATTAGTGGCCTTAAGGAGGGAATATGAGCATAAATCAAAATTTAGCATCCAACTACCTAATTGGAAGCATCTCACATAGCTCTAGAAGTAGATATGGTGATAAATGCACAAACCAAAAACTCATATTTCATTTCCCACATTCTCCATTCCCAAGTTAATTCCTACAGCACAACCCCTACACATCCATTGAAAGCACAAAAATTGTCTCCAACAGAAACGACATACCGCTAACGGCATGGACTCTACTATAATTACATGATGAAAAATATGCTCCAGGTCATAGGTGTAAAGAACAAAAATTGTTCCAAATTGATATGACAACTTTGGCCTTGACTAAAGACACAACTATCGAAGAGACATCAAAATTATCGATTGAAGACACCAACACTCCAACTTAGGTATATATTAAACCTCCATTCCCTCGTGAAGAACCCTTAATATCCCTACATGCATTATTAGGCATTTCAACTCCACAAACCTTGAAACTCATGAGCTACATCAAGCATTGAAAAATCATAGTCTCGGTTGATAGTGGTAGTAATCACAATTTCATTCACAACAAAGTGGCAAGATAAACCCATTTTTTTGTACACCCAGTGCACAACTTTCAAATCATGATCGCCAATGGAGGTATGATGAAATGTGGGGGTAGATGTGAAAATGTCAAACTCTAGATGGGTGAAGATCATCCAAAAACCAATTTATCTTCCATTGGTATGGATGGTTGTGATATAGTATTAGGGGAAGAATGGATACACACATTGGGACCAGTCACCATGGATTTCAAGGAACTATATATGAGTTTCACTAAAGAGGGTCATGTACACACCCTTTGTAATACACCCAACACCCTAAGTACTTTCTAAGGGACGGGGTATCGTATTTTTTTCTTCTTTTCCTTATATTCAAACCCAAATTAAAGGCTTCCATCGTCTTGTATTCATCAAGATCTTTCCAACGACTGTAACTATGCTCAAATCCAAGTCCTGGACCAAACATTATGGATTCCTAAAGTTTCAAGCCTTATTGTCGAAGCCCTCTCAAGCCCACGTGGCACCCACGCGGTATCCATGTGGTCCACTTGGAACATACATGGATGCTGGCATGTCTAGTGTCATGACACCCACATGTTAATTTATTCACTGAGCTCCTAGCCTATTGGCATGTCGAATCTCGTGGGTTTAATGACACTCATCACCTCTTAACGATTTTTTGATAGTCGTTATTTCAGGGGATTTGGCCCACCGAGAATATCGACCCACCGAGGTATCGAAATATCACCCCCTAGGTAAACCAATATCCATGCAAACGCAAGTGCTCAAGCAAGTAGTCTAATTGGCACTTAGGACACGTGACCCTACTAAGACTTGTTACTTGGTTTAGGTTTCCAAATCACTCTAACACGTGGCCCAATAAAGACTTAACACGTGGACCAACCATGACATGCCACATAATCATAGAACACAACTGCTCACCCAACCAGGTGCTGACACTTGGCCATTTCTTATACTCTTATTAAGTTAATAAATAAATATTTCCTTGAAATCCCACTACTTAGGATTAATTTATTTTAATCAACATTATGGATAATTAATCTTCATTAACTTAATATCTCATATAATGATGTTTTTTACTTAATCTAAGTTTAATGGCTTGGAAAATACCAAGGATTTAGTTTACCTTGGGAGTATTACTTACCCCACATGTCTTAATGCCATTTCCCGAGCCCTGAAGACCAAGTGAGGCTAAATATTGATAACTATATATATAAACAAAAACTGGGAAATTTTTATTATCAGAAAGGCGCGGTCGAAACCACTGAGGAGTTACAAAGTTCTTCAAAATCAGGCCAAATGAGGGCCTAAATTAAACCACTATTACAAGCTACTAATGACTGTTTCAAATACTTAGATGAAAACTTCACATAAAAAAACTGTATTGAATACACACGGAAAAACAAATCTGAAAATATAAGTGAAGACACATTGCATCAAAATTAGCATATTGGGGAGGAGCTCTCTGAATTGGCTAACTTATGGGCCTGACTTCTTGTTACCATTGGTTGATATGTGGCATGTGATTTCTTTTTCTTTATTACTACCGTCCAACCTGTATTTGTTGATATTGAGGTACTTGTTGTGTCTCTGTTTTTTAGATTGTCCTCATTTGGAAATTCAATTGTTTCTTCATCCAATACCCCAACATCATCGTCATGATTTTCCCAACGAGTTGATGGATGAGGGGAACAACAGACACGAGGTCCCTCATCTGAAACCTTAGGAGAGGATGCCTCATTCTTTGACTTCTGATTGGATTCTAGACTAGATAACAGAGTTGGTTGAGGAGGAGGATCTGGCTGGGACGTCCTTTTACTGAATTGAGGAGGCTTCGATATAAATTGATGGTTGTCATTTGATCCCACCCACCAATTCAATTTTTGAGGCTTTCGGTTCTTCTTAGGCCCTTTGGGACAATCGATTGCAAGATGTCCTGTTTCAAAACAAGATTCGCAATGCAAGGAAACTCTCACATAGTCCAGTTTCTAAGACCAAGAATAATTTTTACCAGTAAGAATAACTTCAGCTGGGAATACTTTACTGAATTCCATTTCCACGAAAATACGAGCAAAAGTGGAGGTGTTGTTCCTTGAAGTTTCATGACATGCAACGTGCAATTTTCCCAACGTAGAACCAATGGCTTCAAGTGAAGGTAAACCCTAGAAATGCAGGGGAAGATTGGGAAACCTCACCCAAATAGGAGCTAAAGAGAGAATGTCAGTAGCTGGATTGAAAACTAGAGTCCAGGGTTTCATGCAAAAATCCGAGTTGCCCCAAAACCACAAACCATAGTTGAGAATCAAATCATGTCCTTCCTCAATGTCGAACTCAACAATGAAGAATAATTTAGCACAAGGATGAATGAAAGTTTTCTCCTGCGTGATAGGAATCCAGGTAGCCAAGATCCAACTATTGAGATCAACTAACTTTGGCCAAAAACCATTGAAATGACAGACCAAACTCACAGATTTGTATTATTCTTCCTCATCCTCGGCATATTGATCCATAGGAGTAAAAAGGGGAGGGGATTCTTGAACCAGAAGAGATGAAGAAGAAGAAGTAGAGCTCCGTTGAAAAACCTCACGAAAATAGGCCCTAAACTTCGAAGCAGAAGCTAGCCTGGACATTGAAGAGGAACAACCTCGCTACCTGGGGCACCTGCAGAGAGGGAAGCAATTGTGATCATTGGAGGAGAAGAAGGTGGCTGCAAGCATGGATTGCACAGAGGTCGTGAGCATCCATGGTTAAACCCTAGCCGCTATGCACCATAGGAAGAGGGAGACCTTCACGAACATCTCAAGTAAAATTAAGTTGCACAAGAAAATGTTTTTTAAATATTAATAAATATTAATAATCTATATTATCCTTAATTTCATGTGGTACGTGAGATTTACCATCTCCATCCCTCGATGCTAGAAGACCAAGTGAGGTTATATATGTTATTAATTTATTTAAAACATTTTGTATATGCTCACTTTATTTAATCACACCCGAGGATTTCACGTAGCACCATCTCCATTTCCTGATGCCCGATTTCACGTAGCACGTAGATTTACCATTTCCATTTCCCAATGTATGACAACCAAGTGAAGTTATATATTAGTAATTATTAATAATCTATATTATCATTATTTTATTAACTGGTCATCAACGATCTCTCATAACAAACGCACATTACAAACATCTCCATCCCTCGATGCCCGACGATCAAGTGGAGTTAAATATTAATAAATATTAATAATCCATATTACCCTTAATTTCTTAATAAACCATGTTTGATCTCTCATAACGAATGAACATTAGAAATTAGATCCCCTGGTGCTCGAAAACTATAGGTTTGGATTTAAAATAATAATATTTTTTATTATTTCCATTTCATTCGTCGGCCAGCAAAGGTTTCACGCATGCGCGCTTCACCTTTTTTTATCAATATCTTATCATGTTCATTCATAAATGGGTGTTTTAAATTGTGAAAAATAAAT
>ML781861.1:174315-191488 GCA_009831015.1 Picea engelmannii | reverse complement strand
TTCATACACTCTCCATTCACCTGGTGTATAAGAGTAATTCTGTTATTTTACTTTGTTTTACCTCCCACCATAATTTAAGGGAGTTTTTGTCTTAATACAAGACAATAAATCTCTTATAGTGAACTCTAAATTTCTACCATAATGTCTTCACTCAGTGAACCTATGACATAGCGCCTTCATTTATGGGATATTAAAGAATACCCCTAATTTCACTAGATATTTTTAAATACCTCCCAAAATCCTTTTGTTGAACCCCCCTCCCAATACATCTTTTCAATAAATGAAACCCCTATTTTTACTAGATACCCCTTTATATACCCCCAATACATATAAACCCCCTAAGACCCCACATCCCCCCAATACCTACACTATATTGAATTTATTTTTCACAATTAAAAACCTCCTTTATGAATGAACGTGATAAGATATTGGTCAAAAAGGTGAAGCCCCTATGATAAATACTCAAATAAAATTTATGAGCTTTTGTAATTTAACTCAATTAGGAATTTGTATATTTAGTTCCTATTCTTTTCCTAATATCTATTTCAAAGTGTTTTTGTCTCTTTTCAATGTTTGGCCTATTCTCCTAAGGCCAAACACAGGTCTGATATCTTCTCAATTTCTGGTACAATAACTTCAGGAGATTAGGGTAAAACATTCTTATGCAGAAATCAAACCTATTATTTTTCAGATGTTCTATGAAGATTCTAACTGTTCAATCTCCACCACTAACTCATAAAATAGACTATAATTACTCAATCAACATGTTGTCCTTATTCTAAGCCACAACATTCACTCATATCAATCCTTTCTAAAACACAGGTAGCCAATAAGTGAGGTTATCAACCAAAATACATTTCAGTTGCATCATTCTCAGAATTACCCATAAGTTTCTCAAGCTATCTTTAGCAGAAAACTAAACTCACACTGGTCTGAAACACATTCTACAATATTTATGAACTAAATATTTGCAAAGAATAGGAAAATATACACTTATCTGAAAGTTAGGAATTGTTGGCAACTGTTGAAGGGTGTGCCACTTTCCACCCAACCATAGGCAGACCTGCACCAATTATCTCTACAGCTAGCCATACCCTAGATAGAGTATGATGCCACGAAGGGAAATTCTTTTGCTCATCATATGAGAAAATATGAAGGCCACTCTCCTTTAGTTGATGCCATTACTTCATTGAAAGACATTGATTTATGGGCACACTTTTATAACTTAAAAATCATCTTTGATACCAAATGTTGTATTAGTGTCCTATCTTAACCCCATTACTTAAGATAATTTATCAATGTATGTGACCACCTTCCTTGAATAAGGCCCACTAAATAGTTAGTTAATAGTCACTCATTGTAAAAAGGGCCCTCTTTATTAATAAGGCCCAAATTAGTTAGTAGGCCCTCATTATAAGTGGGCTCATATGTAGTTAAGATTCTTTATGGATAGTTATATATTGAGTAAAATATTATGTAATGTTTTGTCAAGAATTTGTTATTGTATTTGGAGTTTTGCTCTTGGAGGTTGCCTCCTTGAAGAGGTAGGTGAACATAACTCTTTATTTTTTATTGTAAAAATATGTTTCTTAGGGTTTATCTATTTTCTCTTTTGTTATTGGATTTTTCACTACATTTTATGCGATTTCTCTGAATTTTTTAGGTTAATTACATTACAAGTGGTTTTAGATCTCTTTCTTGGGTCAAAAAAGAATATTTGTTTTCTTTTTTTTTGTAGATTTTTGACAGAAAAAGGAGGATGGAAATGTTCATATCCATTTCTGAAATTTTATGTGTATAATTTGAAGAAACCAACTGTATATATGAATTCCCATTGAAAAAATATCCAAGTCATTTTTTTTTGTCCAAAACAGAGTCCAAGAAGTGGAGTTATCATTGATTTAAAATCAACCGTTTTCAGGGTTTTTCTTTATGATGGGTGTGAATTTTGTAGATTAGGTATATTTTGATAGAGTGCACAAATTTCAATCAGACCAGTGCCATAGATACAAATAACCCATTTCATTTCATAATTGGGGTCATAGTAACCAATCTAAGAAGTATAGCAGAAGTTATGATCATTTTATATTTTCATCCTCAAACCCTACCTTAAAAAGTCAGTTATTTTCTATTGATTTTAAGTGATTTTTCTTGGGTCAATAAGCTGCTAAATGTTTGAAATGTTTCTTAGAGATGTGTTCTGACATATTTCTCCTGCATGATAGGAATCCAAGTAGCCGACATCCAACTATTGAGATCAACTAACTATGGCCAAAAACGATTGAAACAAGGGGAGGGGATTCCTGAACCAGAAGAGACGAAGAAGAAGAAGTAGAGATCCGTTGAAAAACCTCATGAAAATAGGCCCCAAACATTGAAGAAGAAGCTGGCCTGGACATTGAAGAGGAACAACCTCGCTACCTGGGGCACCCGCAGAGAGGGATGCAACTGTGACCATTGGAGGAGAAGAAGGTGGCTGGAAGCATGGATTGCACAGAGGCCGCAATCATCCATGGTTAAACCCTGGTCGTTGTGCACCAGAGGAAGAGGGAGACGTTCACGAGCATCTCAGGTAAAATTAAGTTGCACAAGAAAATGTTTTTTAAATATTAATAATCTATATTATCCTTAATTTCATGTGGTACGTGAGATTTACCATCTCCATCCCTCGATGCTAGAAGACCAAGTGAGGTTATATATATTATTATTTTATTTAAAACATTTTGTATATGCTCACTTTATTTAATCGCACCTGAGGATTTCATGTAGCACCATCTCCATTCCCTGATGCCCGATTTCACGTAGCATGTAGATTTACCATCTCCATTCCCTGATGTATGACAACCAAGTGAAGTTATATATTAGTAATTATTAATAATCTATATTATCATTATTTTATTAACCAGCCATCAACAATCTCTCATAACAAACACACATTACAAACATCTCCATCCCTCGATGCCCGACGATCAAGTGGAGTTAAATATTAAAAAATATTAATAATCTATATTATCCTTAATTTCTTAACAAACTATTGTTGATCTCTCATAATGAATGAACATTAGAAATTAGATCCCCTGGTGCTCGAAAACTATAGGTCTGGATTTAAAATAATAATATTTATTATTATTTCCATTTCATTCATCGGCCAGCAAAGGTTTCACGCACGAGAGCTTCACCTTTTTTATCAATATCTTATCACGTTCATTCATAAATGGGGGTTTTAAATTGTGAAAAATAAATTCAATTTATTGTAGGTATTGGGGGGGGGATGTGGGGCCTTAGGGGGATTATAGGTATTGGGGGGTATAAAAAGGGGTATCTAGTAAAAATAGGGGTTTCATTTATTAGAAAGATGTATTGGGAGGGGCTTTCAACAAAAGGATTTTGGTAGGTATTTGTTAATATCTGGTGAAATTAGGGGTAATCTTTAATATCCCATGAATGAAGGTGATATGTCACAGGATCATTGAGTGAAGACCCTGTGGTTTCACGTAACAAATTCCCATTACCAAACTCGATCTCTCGATGCCCGATGGCTATATTTTTTTTATTAAACAACATTATTTATATTTTGTCTAATTTTTTTCATCGACCACCGTGGATTTCACATAATAATTGCATCTTGCAACTCAATCTCCCGATTCCCGATGGATATAGCTCGTAATATTCATTAATATTATTGTTGGAAAAAGGGAAACAATTCCTAGGTAATTTAAAAATAATACTAGTTATATGCAATCTCATGAGTTATAAAAATTTACACTGTGCAACCTGAACCCAAGTCACTAGTTAAGTAATAGAATTCAATATTTTTTCCATAAGGAGATAATCAAAGATTCTCCACTTTAGTTCATATTTCTCTCTTTGGCGTTGCTATATATATATATATCCTGAAAATGAAAATCCTATTTATACACTCTCCATTCACCTGGTCTATAAGAGTAATTCTGCTATTTTACTTTGTTTTACCTCCCACCATAATTTAAGGGAGTTTTGGTCTTAATACAAGACAATAAATCTCTTATAGTGAACTCTAAATTTCTACCATAATGTCTTCACTTAGTGAACCTGTGACATAGCGCCTTCCTTCATGGGATATTAAAGAATACCCCTAATTTCACTAGATATTAATAAATACCTCCCAAAATCCTTTTGTTGAACCCCCCTCCCAATACATCTTTCCAATAAATGAAACCCCTATTTTTACTAGATACCCCTTTTTATACCCCCAATACATATAAACCCCCTAAGACCCCACATCCCCCCAATACCTACACTATATTGAATTTATTTTTCACAATTAAAAACCTCTTTTATGAATGAACGTGATAAGATATTGGTAAAAAAGGTGAAGCCCCTGTGATAAATACTCAAATAAAATTTATGAGCTTTTGTAATTTAACTCAATTAGGAATTTGTATATTTATTTCCTATTATTTTCCTAATATCTATTTTAAAATGTTTTTGTCTCTTTTCAATGTTTGGCCTATTCTCCTAAGGCCAAACACAGGTCTAATATCTTCTCAATTTCTGGTACAATAAATTCAGGAGATTAGGGTAAAACATTCTTATGCAGAAATCAAACCTATTCTTTTTCAGATATTCTATGAAGATTCTAACTGTTCAGTCTCCACCACTAACTCATAAAATAGACTAAAATTACTCAATCAACATGTTGTCCTTATTCTAAGCCACAACGTTCACTCATATCAATCCTTTCTAAAACACAGGTAGCCAATAAGTGAGGTTATCAACCGAAATACATTTCAGTTGCATCATTTCAGTTGCATCATGTTAGATTTGCATTTTAGGTAGTTTTTAGTCTTGTCCTGGGCTCCCTAGGAAGCCGTAGGCGCCGAACCAAATCGATGCTCCCTCAAAGGGGTGAGGGGAGCGTTGATCTTGTTTTCGGTGCTCTGGTGTGTGTGCTAGGGGAACACTAGTGCCCTTTTGATGAGTTTAGGGGAGCATCGATGCATGACTGAAAAAATCATAGCTATTTATGCTAAAAACACCCAATTGTTTGTTGTGAGAGGATGATTAATGGATTTTAAATGTATGTTCTTGCAGTTTACATAGATAAAAATGATCATCAAATGGAAAGAACGTGAGCATGAGCTCGATGATATAACTACGTTGCAAAAACCTCAGACAAGAGACGCTTTGAGGAATTGTGGCCTCATCAAGTGTTTTAAATTGCAAAAGATGAAAAAGGAAGTTTTACTACTCGAGTATCTGATTGTATTGTGGGATGACGCCGAACAGGAGTTCCATATTGGGCCACAAATGCTCAAAATCGAGCTTTATGACGTATAATTTTTTACTGGCCTCTCAAGAAGAGGGGCTCCTATCACTTTGTCCAGGAAACAGGAAACTCCTCAGCCTGACGAGGTGTATGTGGTTGATCATTGTATTCCAGGTTCACGATTGGTCGGAGGATGAATCGTGATCAAGGACGTCAGATATTTGACACTACGATCTATTTTGTTTGTCATAACCAACCTGGCAGGTAGCACAAGTGCACATTTGGCCACAAAATCCCAAATGTATTATGCTCTGCAATGCATGGAGCTGAGATTATTCAAATGGAGTGCAGGATTCCTTCACAATCTGAAGGATCAAATCGTGAAGTGCAGGAATGGGAAACAAAAGAAGTTCGGTTATGGTTCTTTCTTGGATTCTTTCTTTCTGGAGTGAATACCTCATATGCAGCCACAGATTGCGTTGATAGCATGACCAGTGGCTGAACCACATATGGAAAGGTGGACAAGTTTGTCCCCAAGATTGGGGACTGACTCAAAGATTAAGTTCACAACTGACTTCTTCGCTTGGTGGAGAAGGCAGTTGATCGTCATTGAGGACTTTCCATTTGTTGGAGTGGATTTCTAGGATAGCATGGAATTAGTACTTCCAGAGGGTATTGATTGGGATGTGTCAGGTATGAAACCAAAACCTTGTCATGTTTTTTTTTATTTTGAATTTATATTATTTTCATGTGTACAAAGAGGGATTTTAACAGATGTATTGTTTCATAATGCAGATATAGGCGCATCACGTTCGGAAGAGATACTGACACTAGGGCGTCGCTGAGACGTGCAGATAGTCGTGGATCATGAGGTGGTTGTGGGAGGTATCAGGGAGGTTGAGAGGAACCTCCGAGGTCTCACTATGGGTGTCCCACCTCTCAGGAGGAGAAACCCGCCTCTACATTTGTAGAGGCATACATTAGGCATTCCTGAGAGTTTGAACCACTTGCTTTGATGAGTGGTTTGTGCAGTGGTGTGCTTCTTAGAGCACAACGTGGTGCAAGAGGACTAGGGTCCTCTATATGTTTTGTAGTCTTTTCATGATGATATCATGGGCATGAGGGCCCATAGTTTTCCCTTCTATGTACTTTTTGATGTAAACAAACTTTTTCTATCACACAGTTTATATATATATCCGAGTTTTGTGGTGCTAATGATGTTACAAATTATCCTGTGTGATGTTTTTAATGTACATGTGATTTATTTTCTTTATAAAATTTTATCTATGTGCAAGATACTGATCCAAAATATAATTTGCTAGCGAATCCGAAGTTGTGTTGAGTTCTCTTGGTATGTGTTTGTATTATGTAAATTCAAACATTCTTTCAAGATGAAGAAATCGTAGGTGGAGACGTAATAGAATAGGGTTGCGAATGGCATAGACTTGATTAGGCTGACAAACCATGAGTTGAGAGTCTAGGTTAATGATTATATAAGATATACCTAGGGAGGAGGCCTCAGTTAAAAGTCCAATGACAGTGTGATATTCTACCATGTTATTGGTTGTTGATCCTAGGAAAACGCCTCCTGAACTCACCAACTCATCAGAGTGGTAAATGACCCAAGCTGCAGAAGCAATGTTCTGGGTGTGTCAACTAGTGCCATCTGAAAACTCAACAAAGATAGGAAATGGAGATGTCATTTGCGCACGCAATCATAAGACAATGTATAAGCGGCTAAAACAAATCTCATACATGCAAGAGAAAAAGACACACCAAATAAAAAATATAGTACAATAGTGTACAAAGCACACATGTCAGATGTTCTATGCATAGTACTTCTTAAGGTAAATCCCATTATGGGGTTCACCGAGAGATATTCCACCATAGTAAACTAGTTTGTAGGCACCTCTATGTAATACACATTGTACGATATAGAGTCCATGCCATAGAGGTTCTAACTTTCCTATACCTAGCTTATCGTGATCCTGGTCATAAATGAGGACTAGGTATCCTTCTGTGAAAGTACAAGGTTGAACGGATTTGTCATATTGACTCTTCATTTGTTTTTGATACGTCTCATTAACGAGAGTAGCATTGTGACATATTTTGTCCAACTTAGTCAAATATAAGAATAGTTCCTCTTTAGTAGAGGTGTGAGGTAGGAGTTCTACGTTGAGTTTCAATGAAGGAATTTCACACTCAATTGGTAATATTGCTTGGACACCATATACCAACTGGATGGAGTGAATCTAGTTGCAGTTTTCACTGAGGTGCAGTAAGCCCAGAGGGCAGAGAAGATTTTCAAATGCCAAGAAGTTTTGTTGGCCCCCATCATGTGTGGGATCATGGTTTTAAGGACTTTGTTGATAGCTTCAACTTATCCGTTTGCTTGAGGATAGTAGGGGGATGGGTTTTCATGGAGAAAACCCAACTTGACATGTAACTCACTCATCATCTGGTTTTGAAAATGTGACCCATGATCAGTGACAATGGATTGTGGAACACCAAAGCGAGTGATGATGTGGTTAAATATGAAAAGAGTTGCAGTACGACCATGATGAATAAAATTAGGCATATCCTCGGCCCATTTTGTGAAATAATCAACGACAACGATGATATAACCATGCCCCCAACTAAGGTAGGCTTACATTGCATAAATTTAATGCCCCATTTGGAAAAGGGGCCGATTGCAACAATAGGATGCAGTGGAGTGGGGTGGGTGTGTGCCTTTTTATGAAAAACTTGGCAGGGTGGACATCTTTTGACAACTTCAATACAATCTTTGAAGATGGAAGGCTAAAAGTAACTGACACGTAATATTTTTTGAGTTGTAGCCATCCCAGAAAGGTGACCACCACAAGCTCCAAGGTGACAGTAATTTAGAACATGTTCAACCTCATCGTGGGTTAAACAACGTCGTAGGATAATGTCAATACCACAGCGATACAATGTGTCACCGATGATAAGGTAGCATTTAGAATAGTGGTGAATACGACAACATTCTTCACGAGAGATATCAAGATGAAAACGTTGGATTTGAAGATAGAGAAGAATATCTCCATACTAAGGGTTGGACGTGCTAATGAGGAACAAAGATTCATCGGGAAGAGAATCAATGGGTGCATTGTCTTCATCAACATGGGAAAGATTGTCGATAAGTTCTGCAAAAACAAAGAACTTTTTATCTTTCGATTTGGAAAACTCGAGATCAAATTCTTGAAGAATAACGATCCATTTAGAATATTTTCCCCCAAGGACTTGATGTGTCAGAATATGGTACATGGGGTTAGAGTCTGCAATGACCATGGTAGTGTGTAACAGGATGTAATGGTGAAATATTTGGATGACAATGACAACTGCCATAGCCAACTTTTCAACGTGGGAATATCAGAGCTAGGGACCAGATAGACTCTTGCTCAGATAGTAGATCACATATTCGTCACCGTTAGGGCCCTCTTGAACTAACACCATAGCAATGGTGGAAGTAGAGGCTGCCAAATATAGGATATAGTCTCGTGCATAATTCAAGGGATGCAAGAGAGGTGTATGGGTCAATGCATGTTTAAGGGCATCAAAGGATCATTGAGAAGTGTCATCCCAGATGAAAGGAGTGTCTTTCTGCAAAAATTGCATAAATCCTTTAGTAAGCTCGGCGCAATTACATATAAAACAGTGAAGAAAGTTTGCTTTCCCTTGCAAACTTTGTAGTTCGGTCAGATTGTTGGGAGGAGGTAAAGAAATAATAGCTTTTATTTTTAAAGGATCCACCCTAATCCCATCTTTGGAGACAATGAAACCGAGGAGTCGACCTGATTCGACAACGAAGATGCATTTGTGGGGGTTCAAATGGATACGGTAGAACCAACATCGAAGAAAAATGCTCTGTAAATGACCAATATGGTATGGTCGATTAGATGAATGGGCAGGTAAATCATCAAGGTAAGGTTATGAAATATGTTTGATATCGTGGAAAGCATATGACAAGGCTCGTTGGAATGTAGCACCAACTTTTTTGAGACCAAAAGGTAGTTTCTGATAAGTGAATGTTCCCCACGAGCAGATGAAGTATATCTTATGTTGATCAGTGGGTAGAATGTCAATCTGGTTATATCCTGAAAATCCATCCATGAAAGAGAAAATAACGTTGCCATCACAATTATCAATGATTTGGTCAATGAAGGGTGTGGGGTAATTGTCTTTTGGACAAGCCTTGTTAAGATCCCTATAATCGACGTAGACACAAATGGTTCCTTGTTTTTTAGCAACCGAAACAATGTTAGAAACCCATTTCGTCAAGGGGATAGGATAGATAAAGCTATATTTTAACAATTTTTCAACTTCTGCCTTTATGGCTGCGGTTTTCTTAGGATGAACCGGTCAAAGTTTTTGTCGCACAGGTTTAATGCTTGGGTAATTTTTTATTTCATGCACAATGATCGAAGGATTGATCCCTGGCATTTCCTCGTAGCTCCAAGCGAGGATATCGTGGAATTATTTAAATAAAGTGGTGTAAGATGCCACTTCCTCGGGCAAACAATTAGCACCGAGATAAAAAAAATCCACGATACCTTCTTTGATCGAGATATCGATGGTGACGGTAGAAGAGTTGTTTCCTAAATTCCCCTTGGAAGTAGTATCTTGGGTAAATATAGGAGATTGGGGAGAATCAACAAAATCGAGGGGGAAGATAGAGTATATATCTTCTTGAATTTCATTTAGACCAGGAAGAAAAGATGATCGATGATGGTTGTCAACCCAAGGTACCTCATCGATACTAAGCATTTCCATAATGGATTCATCTGATGGAGAAATATGTGAAATGTAGTAAAAAAACATAGGACAAGGAATTCAACCAAGACAACAACGAATAAGTGTTGGATGCCAATAGATGTTGGTCATCCAAGGAGGGAGAGGCAGATTGTATAGCATTGTATGAAGCCTCAGCTAGACTAAGTGGTATAGAATCACCTAGTGCATCGAATTATAACGAACTAGGCACAATGCAAGGATCAAATGATTCTAAATACTAATAGGCCATAGTCGAAATCATATTGATTGTGGCAATATGTTGTGTGGTGGGAGGAAGTGGTGCAGGGAAATTACCCATAAGGGAAGAATATTTTAAAATACCTACACCAACACTTTCATAAGTGATCTTACTATTTCCCAAGAAAGGAATATTTTTGGTGGTGGGAGTGCGAGGGTCGGGTGTACAGTAATCTAACTAGTCGATAGTGACAACTTTACCTTAACGAGGGAATTGTATACATTGAAACATTGATGAAGCGATGGCAGTCATGGCATAAAACCAACTTCTTCCTAATAACAAATTGTAATCAAGGGGAGCATCGACTACCTCTACATCGATAGAGACGGTCTTACCCCCCAACTGAACGGTTAAGGACTGCAAGAGTCCTTGGGGATGAAAACCTCGCCCGTTGAATGCTCGCAACATTGTGGGGGATTGGTTAAGCACATGTGATTTTAATCCTTTCCAACAAGATATTGACATGACAAAAGTGGAAGCTCCCTCATCTAATATGGTTCGGTGAATGTGTTGGTTATGAACAACGACATAAATTTGAAAAACCAGCTGGTGAGAAAGGCGTGACTTGAAGCAGTCGAGGTTAAACATGATATTATTTGATGACTCGGGATCAATGGCACCAATGGAAGCCAGGAGTGTTCTACGCTAACTTGGGAAATGTTGTAGAACTTCAAGAGCGGACATAGCACATAGTTCTTGAGCCAAATCTTCAACAATGTTGCAGTTTTGGGCGACACGTGAACTAGGATTAAAAGTGGACTTGCGAATAGTGCTCTTGGGAGGGTGTAAAATAGAGTCGAAAGTAGGTTTCTCTATCTGAAGTGGCCCAGATGGAGGACTAATAGATGGAAGACTAACGAAGGCAAGAGATGGATCCGATGGGGTACCGTTAGTGACCTTTTCTTTATCAGGTTTAGCCGGTGTGTCATACGTGGTGGTGCGAGTGGTTAAATCAATCCCATAGAACATATAAATATGACCACTCGTTGAAGCTTCATCAGTAGGAGGATGGTTGGAACTACCCCCTGTGGGAGGGGAAAGTTCTTTAGAAACCATGGATTGTTGTTGACGAAAAGGTTGTGTTAACACGGCGGGTTGGGAATTCCCTTTAAAAAGTTTTGCAACTTCATCGCGATGTGGACAGTCTAGGGTGAAATGATCTTCACCACAAATAAGACATGGGAATTTTGGTTTTCGCCGTGGTTTCTTTTCAGCAGCAAGTGGTGGAGTTTGTGCTTTGGGATGTTCATTATTATTATTATTCTTTTTGGTTTTATTTTTTGTTTTCTTCTTACCCTCGGATTGTTGTGAAGAGGCAGATTGAACTACAGTCACCTTAGAGATTTGATTCAGGAGGGAGGTAGAGGATAGTGAATTCAAACTAGTAACGGGTGTGGAAACAGAACGATTTATTGTTCTGGTCGACTGTGATGTAGATTGGGTTTTGACGGTACCGATAACTCCATTTGCATGTGTCGTGGAGGAATGTTTGGATGGATCGGTAGGAGTACATGTAGCATTTGGAATCAACTCATACAAAGTACCAGATTGGGAGTAAACCAAATCTAAGTACTGAGCTCAAGAAATGGATTCTTCCTCAGTGACTACACCACCCATGGCAACGTCTCGAGCAATCGGGGGTAAAATATATTTAGTAAACCACTCTGCCAATAGTTGGTCAGGAATGGTCGCTTTAATCAACCTTCTCCGTCGTCTCCACTCATGAATGTGATCAAAGATACGCACAAAGTTCGTTTGATGAAGGGAGGTTAAAATTTCAGTACTCATCTCGTAACAGATGGGTAATTGAAAATGCGTGAGAAAATCCATAGCGAGGGAGTTGAAATATTGAAAAGGACCACGTTGAAGTTCAATGTACCATTTGGCTGTAGAGCCCGTGAGTGCGCGATGGAAGAGACATAAACATATAGAATCATCCATCAATGAGTTTTATGAACACCATAAATGGAATGTCATCACATGGTTGTTTGGGTATTGTCCAGGTTTACCGTCAAATTTGGGGATGTCAAAAGGTAATTTAGCAGGAATTACTGGCCAAAAAGGAAAATGCAATATGGGATCATTTGTCAACCGAGACAAGTCTGGTAGATCCAGTGTCGAAAGAAAGGGTAATTGTCAGTTGACCTGAGGGTGATACTGGTGTGGCATAGGGACACTAGTGGGGCCATAAACTGGTTGAGGTGGATAATTGTATCTAGTAGGCCCTCCCATATATGGTTGTTGATGATCAGTATAGGTAGGATTCTATGGTTGTTGAGGAACGTTCATGAACGGGGTGAAACCGGGTTGATTATGAGGAGTAAAATTCAGTTGATTCGGTTGTGGGAGATAAAACAAATTCCCTTGAGGAGGGTAAACAACTTTTCCCTGAGGAGGGTAAACATTATCCCCTTGGGGAGGATAAACATTAGACCCTTCGGGAGGATAAGGTCGTTTTCCTTGAGGACCCCAGGTGGGATTTGGGACACCCAGATAAGGTTGTCAAAAAGATAATATGGAAGGAACAGGATTTGATACTCCTCCATGTGGGTTATGGTATGATTTCCCCCCATGGTAGGGTTGATTAAACATACATCTTGAAGGTACTCCCTAGGATTGTGAAGGGTTTTTGACAAAAGAAGGTTTCCCCCCTGCCATAGGTTGATTTAAAATTGTGGTTTGACCAGTAAAGGGAGGTTGTCCTTTGGAAAGAACATGCAAAGGTGGTTGTCCCCCAAGGGGGTAGGCCCACTAAAGGATGGTTGTCCCCTAGGAGGTATAGGTCCACTCGACCGTGGTTTCCCCCCAATCAAGATATGTCTCACAGTTGGTTGTGCATTTCTGGAAAGGGTATGCATTCTCTACTGTAAAGGTGTTCCAACATGATCTTGTGGAACATGAGTTGTAGTGTGAAAAAGTGTAACAGTGGGAGTAACGGTTGAAGTACCTTGTGTATGATGAGAAATGAGGACTCCAACATTGACGTGGACTTGTGCTGACGTAACAATAGGATTGACGACCTATTCAATGGGAGGATCAATAGTCTGACTAGATGGTCCTGCCTTAGTGGAAAGAGGGTCATGAGGATTAAGAGGTTGTCGAATAAATTCAAAATGCTCATAAAGATCATGTCCTAATGGATTCCTCCATACGAAATGAGTAGGTGTTTAATGTGGATCTATTTCAATAGTAGAACAAATGGGGGTCCTAAAATCATCATTAAAAATTGGTCTTGTGGATCCCATATATGTATCGGTAATTGGTCTCAATGGTAAACAATGGACTTCTTCTTCTATAATATTACCAAATGAGTCCAATCAAACCAGAAGTGGTTCAATAGGAGCTTCTGACACAGGTGTAGTATGAGGAGTGGGATCCTCAACCGTAACCAAGGATCTTTTTGAATTTTCTAACAAAGGAGTAGCAACACTCCCAGCATCAGAGTGATTTTCTACCTCTTCAGGGTAGATTTCTTCTGGTGAATTAGGAGGTAAGGGTTCATAGCCTTCTTTCAGAGGAAACCCTGTTAAATTTGGTAGCATCGATAGTCATTCTCCAATGAGAGGCCATATGGGCCACCATGAGGCTAGCCAAGTAGATTTGGAGAATCAACCAGTATTGTGAGGTATTGACAAAAGCTAGGGGGAACGTACAACCTCTGTGAGTCAAACCAAAATTCATGACGAACGAGATGTTATGTGAGTCTCATGCAAAATTTAGGGGGAACGTACAATCTCTGTGATCATAGACAATCTAGTGAAAAATTTAGGGGGAACGTACAACCTTTGTGAGCATAGACAGACTAGTGCAAAATTCAGGGGGTACATGCAACCTCTGTGAGCCTAGTCAAACCTTGTGAGCCATGAGAAAAATTCAAGGCATCTAGCAAAAGTTAGGTTGAATATAAAATTCCTATGAGATAGAAACAAACGATATTCCTAATATTGCAAATGATATAAATGTATTGATCTAGCGTGTTCGCACATGTAACATTATCCACCACGAAGAGAATTTTGAATTGCCTTGTAAAGAGTTGAGTTGTAACTGAAGTCTTAAGTCTAGTTCTATTTTAGAACTAAAGTGTAATGCTGAGTTGCAACTGAAGTATTAAGTCTAGTTCTATTTTTGAACTAAAGTGTAATGCTGAGTTGTAACTGAAGTATTAAGTCTAGTTCTATTTTTTAACTAAAGTGTAATGTTGAGTTGTAATTGAAGTCTCAAGTCTAGTTCTATTTTCGAACTAAAGTGTAATGTTGAGTTGTAACTGAAGTCTCAAGTCTAGTTCTATTTTTTGAACTAAAGCATACTAGTCTCAACACTAGTTCTATTTTCGATCTAAAGTGTAATGCTAAGTTGTAACCAGTCTCATGTCTAGTTATAATTTCGAACAAAAGTATGAAGCTGAGTTATGATTAACTCATGCAAACAGGTTACTATTTTGAGCCTCTCCTCTTCTCCTCTTCAGCCTATATAAGCAGAGGTCGACCCCTCTCTTCAATACAGTTTTAAAATGCAGGTTAGGGGTGCAACAATAGAGGAGCATATCATTGATAAAGAGACAACACAACAAAGAAGCATATCAGTGTTGTATATCAACAATAGAAGCAACATATCAGAGGTGTATTTAAGCAAGGTATTTTAGGTCTTTGTTAGGTCAAATTCATCTTGGCAAGCTCTTTAAGAGCAGAACATTCATGGTGGATATTTGTAAGTGATCTTACATTATTAATGCAATAAAGGAATATCGTTTGTTGGGGTTTTTCTCCCTGTACAGGGTTTCCCCAGGGTATATGTGTTGTTGATGTGAATGCTTACTCATCTACATAATTATTGATATTCAATTATGATTTGGTATTGTTGAAGTGTATTAAGCTGGATTCAAAGTGTTGAAGAAAATAAAAGAATTAATCCGCATAAGAAATCAAGCTCAAAATTTAACATGGTATCAGAGCTTAGGGTGTGTTAAACGTGTGGAAATGGAGCAGAAGGTAGACAAAGATCCAAGCTAGCTTGATTAAGTTTCTAGTATGAGGTCCATGGCATCCTCCATTTCAGTAAGGGTCGAGGATAGGCTCGAAGGAGCTGCCAACTTTAATGTGTGGAAACTCCAGATAAAAAATATCTTACAGGAGCATGATGTTGAGCAGTATGTGACCACAATGGTGGAGGAACTCACAAATAACGTAGGAAGAGAAACCTTGAGGAAGATTCAAGCAAAGGCCAAGTGAATCATAGTTGACTCAGTCAAAGACAATATAATTCCCACAATGACTTCGTTAATCACTGCAAAGGACTATATGGATACCTTGGTGAATTTGTATGAGAAAAAGGCTCCAAGTCAGAAGAGGCCACTTAAGCACAAGCTTAAGTATTTGAAGATGGAGAAAAATGAATCAATGGAATCTTTCTAGTCCAGGATAGCCCAGATCAGAGATAAGATTTTGGTCACAGGGGTGACAGTGGACGATGATGATTTAGTGAAGACCATTTTTTACGGTCTTCCTTCTTCATGGGAGACCTTCTTATCCAGTGTAAGTGGGAGAGATATTCAGCCCACGTTTGAGAGGTTATGGCATGATTTCTTCCAGGAGGAGAGTCGCACAACTACCAGGAGCGAGCCAACGAAAGAATAGCACTCAACTTTAGCATCAAGATTCAAGGGAAAGAAGAAAGGCACTTTCCAGAAAGGCTCCCAGAGGAAGCCAAACTCCAAAGGTACATTCAAAGGAAAGAATATTGATACATCTAAGATTAAATGCTTTAGTTGTAATAAGTTGGGTCATTTTGCTAAATATTGTTGGTTTAGAAAGAAATATCCAAGGAACGGGAAACATCATGCCTCAACTGCTGAGGATGATGAATCCAAAATAAATAATAAAAGTCGTTCTAATGAGAATGAAAATAGAAAAAAATATTACTTGGTTTCTTCCTTATCCAGTTTAGTTTTCACGGGGCCGAAAACTTGGTTAGTCGTTAGTGGTGCATCAAAGAACATGACAGGGTTCAAGGAGATCCTCTCAGATTTCGAGACAAAATATTTTGCAGAGCATGTTGAGCTTGGGGATGACAAATGTTACAAAATAGAGTGAGTAGGCTCTATCTCCTTCAGATTGGAATATGGGGCTATACTTCATGTTGATGAAGTATTATATGTTCCAGGGCTCAAGAAGAATCTACTATCAGTTGCAACCCTTAAGGACAAGGGATATTGGGTGATCTTCAAGGACAGGAAGGCACTGCTATGGGCTAAAGGTAGCCACTTGAGTACAACATAACCTTTTGGAACTCGTAGTGGAGGATTGTACGTCATGTTTGTTGAAATAATGTAACTGCAAAGAGTATTCTTATTATTATTGATATATTATTTATAGGATTAATCCCCATTGTGGGTTAATCATGTTGGTAATTGTATTAGGACCAAATCCCCTTTTGTGGATTGGTCAATGGACAATTGTAATAGGCAGAATAAGAAGTCAACCCCAACAGTTATTATTGAGACCTAGAAAAATAATAAAGGTGGGTTTACCCACCCAGAGTGAGAGGTCGGCCCTACCAGTGAAGACCCTTCACACGTGCCAACTTGTATATATAGAGAGGCTAGCGCCTCATTTTATCATACAACTCACTTGCTCATTTCTTAAGAGGCAAGCTGCAACTTACCAGTTGGAGAGAGGGAGAAGAGTGGTGCATATTTTGGAGAGGACTATCTGTATTGGTTTGGGTTATCTCTTGACATTGTATTGGCAATTTATGATAAGGAAGTTTTTGCTGGGTTTTCTTCCCCTAGAGGGTTTCTCAGGATAAATGTTGTGTCTCTTGTGAATGTGTATTTCTCAGTGATCTTGTTCTTATGTTGCTCTTATCTATTGAAATGC
>ML781861.1:147555-158700 GCA_009831015.1 Picea engelmannii | reverse complement strand
ATGACAACTCATTGATCCATCTTCATCTATGCATTCTCATTTAGGACAATACATATTATATTACATAAATCATCAATCAATCAATCCTTTGACATCAATCAATCACTTGACATCAATCAATGACATCAATCAATCAAACCATTAGCATCAACGACAACATGATCCAACATAACCAGATGGTTTTATACTGCATAAGAAAGGCACCCATGTATGCAAGCTAAGGAAGGCCTTGTATTGTCTTAAGCAGGCTCCCAGAGTTTGGTATGACAGGATTGATGGATTTCTTAAAATCCTAGGATTTCAGAAAAGTGATGTTGATGCAAATATGTACTTCAAGGTAAGAGGTAACTAACCTGTTATACTAATCTTGTATGTTGATGATCTATTTCTAACAGGAGATGAAGGGATAATATCCTAGTGTAAGAGGGAGCCAACCTCAGAATTCGAGATGAAAGACTTAGGCTTGATGCATTACTTCCTAGGATTGAACGTATGGCAAAGAGAGGGTGAGATATTTCTGGCACAAGGAAAATAAACAGTGGATGTACTAAAGAGGTTTGGTATGATGGATTGCAAATCCATCTCTACTCTGATGATTACCAACCTGAGGAAGCTACATGATTCTGATACAAGTTCAGATTTGGTGGATCCCACCATGTATAGGAAACTAATTGGATCATTGATGTACATGATCCAAACCAGGCCAGATATATGCTATACAGTGATTGCAATGAGTCAGTTCATGACTGAACTGAGACAGGGACATTGGGTGGTATAAAAACACATCTTGAGATATCTCAGAGGCACCATTACTTATGGTCTAAGATATACATCCAGTGGTGGTTTATTTTTGCATGGGTATACAGATGTTGACTGGGCAGGAAGCCCAGTGGATCAGAAAAGTACTTATGGATATTGCTTCAATTTAGGATCCGCTATGATATCTTGGTCAAGCTGGAAGCAGGGATCCATTGCATAGAGTACAATAGAGGCTGAGTACATTGCAACAGGTGATGCTATCAAGGAAGCAATATGGCTCAGAAAATTGGTTTCTGGGTTGTTTGGAGACAAGTTTGAGACAACAATGGTTCACTGTGATAATCAAAGTTGCATAAAATTGACAGAGAACCCGGTATTTAATGACAATTCAAAACATATTGACATGAGGTACCACTACATCCGAGACTTGGTCCAGAGAAAAACTGTAAAGTTACAGTACATATCCACGAGCGAGTAGGTAGCTGATATCCTGACCAAGCCTCTGACCTCGAGACAGTTTGTGCAGCTGAGAGGCATGCTTGGTGTCACTGAGAATGACTCCCTCGCTGAGAGGGAGTGTTAAATTTGGCAGCATCGACAGTCATTCTCCAATGAGAGGCCATATGCCCCCCCCTGAGGCTAGCGAGGGATATTTGGAGAATCAACCAATCTTGTGAGGTATTGAAAAAATCTAGGGGGAACGTACAACCTCTGTGTGTCAAACCAAAAGTCAGGATGAACGAGATGTTATGTGAGTCTAATGCAAAATTCAGGGGGAACATAAAACCTTTGTGAGCATAGACAGTCTAGTGCAAAAGTCAGGGGGAACGTACAACCTCTGTGAGCATAGACAGACTAGTGAAAAATTCAGGGGGAACATACAACCTCTGTGAGCCTAGTCAAACCTTGTGAGCCATGAGCAAAAGTCAAGGCATCTAGAAAAAGTTAGGTTCAATACAAAATTACTATGAGCTAGAAACAAGCGATATTCCAAATATTGCAAATGATATAAATGTATTGATCTAGTGCGTTAGCATGTGTAACATTATCCACCATGAGGATTATTTCGAATTGCCTTGTAAAGAGTTGAGTTGTAACTGAAGTCTTAAGTCTAGTTCTATTTTAGAACTAAAGTGTAATGTTGAGTTGCAATTGAAGTATTAAGTCTAGTTCTATTTTTGAACTAAAGTGTAATGTTGAGTTGCAACTGAAGTATTAAGTCTAGTTATATTTTTAAACTAATGTGTAATGTTGAGTTGTAACTGAAGTCTCAAGTCTAGTTCTATTTTCGAACTAAAGTGTAATGCTGATTTGTAACTGAAGTCTCAAGTCTAGTTCTATTTTTTTGAACTAAAGCATACCAGTCTCAAGTCTAGTTCTATTTTCGAACTAAAGTGTAATGTTGAGTTGTAACCAGTATCAAGTCTAGTTCTAAGTTTGAACTAAAGTATGAAGCTGAGTTATGATTAACTCATGAAAACAAGTTACTATTTCAAGTCTCTCCTCTTCTCCTCTTCAGCCTATATAAGTAGAGGTCAACCCCTCTCTTCAATATAGTTTTAATATGCAGGTTAAGGGTGAAGCAATAGAGGAGCATATCAATGATAAAGAGGCAACATACCAAAGAAGCATATCGGTGTTGATATCAACAATAGAAGCAACATATCAGAGGTGTATTTCAGCAAGGCCTTCTAGTTCTTTGTCAAGTCAGAGTCATCTTAGCAAGCTCTTTAAGAGAATAACATTCATGGTGGATATTTGTAAGTGATCTTACATTATTAATGCAATAAATGAATATCGTTTGTTGGGGTTTTTCTCCCTGTACAGGGTTTCCCCAGGGTATATGTGTTGTTGATGTGCATGCTTATTCATCTACATAGTTATTGATATTGGATTATGATTTGCTATTGTTGAAGTGTATTAAGTTGGATTCAAAGTGTTGAAGAAAATAAAAGAATTAATCCGCATAAGAAATCAAGCTCAAAATTTAACAAACCCTTGCATCCTACATGATCTGAGAAGACCTTTATCATCTACAGGATCAATCTTGAAAAATTATGAAAACAACAACACATGTTAAAAAATCTAGAAGAACCAACAAGCAAACAAACCTTCTCTCAATGACCGTACTAGTTCGTGATGAAATCCAACTTCATGTGATGAAATCAAGAAGGGGCTAGGATATAATCGGGTGGAACAGTTACAATGGTGACCTTCTTAATGGACTTATGCCTTGGTGCAAGATTCCACACAGTAATCGTGGATTTACCCTCAAAAGAGTCTGAGTGAGTTTGACCACCGTCTGTTCTATGTACAGTGAAGACTTCCCTTCACCATCACCTTGTGTAAAGACCCTAAAGATTATGGCTACTAAAGACACCAACTCGCAGTCATCCCCTGGGCAGGTACAATCAACATTCCAGTCTGAATGTATGGGCATGATAACAAATCCGAAATACTTCGAGAGAACTGAGGACAAGTGGACTGGTAGAACTCCAGAGGACCTTGAATAGATTCAAAATTCACGAAGCACCGAGACCAAATGAAGACAATTGGACCTCAAGAAGAACCCCCAATATACAACCTTACTACTACGAATGATTAAACCACAAAGGGATAATCTTTGTGGATCTCTCGAATGCGACCTCGTGCGTAACCCCTGTGTGAGAGGGGGATCCCAGATATGCTTATACAAAAATTGGATTTTTTATCCCTATCGCAAGATGATAAGTTTTTTTTGAATTCTTTGGAGAGTTGTACTCACAGCCTAATCCAAAGCGTTAATCCTAGTCTAATGTTGGTGGAAGAATCTAAAAAGAAAAATTTTCTAGATCAATTTTAATTAGCATTGATTTTTGTGCATGTTATTTACTCATGGGTGAATGAGAGTGAAACTGATGATATTATGACTCGATTCCCAAAAAAGCATAAGAAAAATGATAAACAATCGTTTCTTTCAATGAACTTCTATTTATGGGAAAGAGAAGAATTTTTTTTCTTTCACTATCAAACACAAAAATGAAGAAATTTCATGCAATTGTTTTCAACAAGAATCCAATTCAATGTTAAACTATTCAGAAATTGATTCTAATATCCAAAATCCAATCATGAAAATATATCTCTTTGTTTAAATATGAACGTTAATTGATTTGATTCGAAGCTTCTTATGCCAACTAGATTTCACTATTTGTAGTTTTAGACCATTGGAAGAAAGTATCATATAAACAAAAAGAACACTCTCATAGTGATCAAACAAGAAGTAAAACAAATTTAAACTCTTCAAAAAGAAAACCAAAACTCAAACAAGAAAAATTGCTTGGAAATATACAAATCAAAGACCAAATGGAACAATACAAAGATCTTTGGACTTCAATGTGACAACTTTCAAACAATTAGATGAATGAGAAAGTATCAAAAACCAACTCAAAATATCAAAGAGGAAGAGTGATTTCAAAACAAGGAAATATCTTAAAAATCCAAACAAAGAGCCAAAAAATATTAGAAAGAAACAGGTTGCAAGTTTTATAGAAGATGCAAACTGATAGAAAAATTCTTGAGCAGGAGGAAAAACCCAAAAATTACACCCAACAAAGATATCCAACAATTTTCCAAAAGAGGAAAAATCAGTGCTCTGGTTATATAGGTACCAGAGTGCTACAGTGCTCCCTAAAGCATTGTAGGGGAGCGTCGATACTGAAATCAACACTCTGGTTGTAAGGGAAGAGGGGCATTATTTTCTGAGAACGAAAAAGTATCAACCCAGAAAACAAAAACTTCGGAAGGCTTGATCATCATCCTATGTAAGATGACTTCAGGACTGACAACACATGTATAAAAGAAGAAAAAATACAATGAGTAGAATATGAAGACGAGAAAAGACTAAGAAAATACCAAGGAAAGAAACCAAAACTGAAAGCTTCATTCCCCAAGAGAGTCGCCAATTTCTGTTGTAGGAAAATTCCCCCGTGGACAGGTGAATGTCCTCTTGGATCTTAGACCCCTATGACCAAGACATAAAAATACTAACATTGAACATTGACATTCCTTTAAATGTAGCTAAAATAGCCAAAGTAAAAGAGGAAGAAAGCATGAATACCTTTTTTTGAAGTTTGTCCTTGGTCGATCCAGGTTGAACTTGACCTTCAAGCCCTTTAATGACTTTTGCAATTCAACAGACAACAAAGACAATGCATGCTTCCTATTCTACCAAGATTAGTTTAAATTAGATTTATCAAGAAGATACAAGCCTATGCAAATGTACACAAACTTGAAGGAAACGGGCCAAGCATATATATTAATGAGAACATAACATGGTGCTTACAATCTGTAGATGCAGATACAACAACCTCACCGAGTCCTCCTTGTCCAATCCCTTGCACAAAAGATCCATGATCATAATGACAATACTTTTCACTGATATTCTCTCTCTTTCACCATGAGAATGCCTCTTTATATAGTCTTTGAGAGGCTCAACCACCTTAGCTATTTTTGGGATAAGTTGAGGATATGACTCCATCAGTTGTGGGATTTCCCTTAGATCCATCCTTTAACTTGGATTCGAGCCAAATTGACTCGGATGATTCTTATTTGTCCTTAGAGATAAGGGGTATTATTCCCCAATATTCTCTCAAAATATCGACGCTCCCTCAAAGTAGGCCATAGAGCGCTATAGTGCTCCCTACTAAGAGGACAAGGAGCACTAGCGCTCCCTACAAGTGGGAAGGGGAGCGCTGATCTCCAAAAATAATTTTAAGATGATTATTATTCAAGGTAAAAACTTGTAAACTTTTCCAAATGACATGTTTTCTTCTTCTAACAAGTCTTACAGGATGTCCCAAGTGTTCTTATGATGTCATCCGTAATGCGACACATGCAGGACGAAAATATGACTTTTGCGACACTTGCGACAAAAGTGCGACAATGACAATGAGACATTATCGAAGTGAGAAATTTTGACGTGTAACACTAAGATATAGTAATTAATCAAGGGACATAGTTCACTTCTAATAATATTCAGTATTTGACAAATAAATACCAAATTGGGCATAGAATATCCACACGTTATGATCCACAAGCCAATGGGCAAGTTGAATTCATCAATTGGGTTCTATAATCTATTATGAACAAGACTATGCAAATTCATTATTAGGATTGGGATAATAGAATTCCAAAGGATCATTGGGCCTACAACACTACATGGAGGAACACTACTAGCTTCACTCCTTATGAGCTAGTGTATGGTGAGCATGTAATCCTTCCAATTGAATTTGATATTAAGACACATGATTGAATTGCAAGTGAGCATGGATCTTTTCGAACCTTGGAAGCACCACTTGGATGATATCAATGAGCTTGATGAGATTCATCATGCTACTCTCCATCATACATCTCTTTTCCAGTAGTGGTGGGCCAAGTGGCATTACAAATTCAATAAAGAAAACAAATTTCAAGGAAAGGATTGGGAAGGCTATTGTTCAACTTTAAATACAAGGATTTCAAGGGTAATCTATGGACACGTTGTCTTGGACCCTATGGGATCGACACAATATATGATAATGGATCTATGAAACTCCAAACCATTGATGATTCTATAACTCATCTCATGGTTAATGGCCATCGATTGAAGTTTTATCAGAATACATTATCCAAAGATTCCTTCATCGTAGATATTGTTATACAGTCAAAGATGGAGGTTGTTACTATGTTAGCCCAATTACCCACAACTCTAGGATCTTTCATTTCATTTATTGATAAGGAATCATTCATTATTGTATTTACTATAGGTTGCAATTCTGACAACCACTATATGGTTTGTTGCTTTAGTTCCTACTCTAGGTATTTTGATCTTTCAATATTTCATTTTAAATGTTGTGCTACATTATGTATTGAATTTTGGAGTGGAGGCATGGTATTTGATTTCATGTGCACGATGTTTCTATTGGTTTCCCTCAAAGGAGGGATGGTTTTGAGGAGTTTGGTTGACATGAACATACGACTATGAAATTTTCTTATTGAAAATATAATGTGCATGTATTGTACTAGAGTCTATGTTACCGCTTGGTTTGGGAACAAATGAATAACGTTTGGGCAAAGGTGTGGGCTACTATTAGAGCCCCTCATAGAGAAATTAATTTACAGAAAGAAACAAAAAATAACAATACATACTATGAAAATGTCTAAATAAAATTCTTGCACACTTGGTTTGCTTTTAAACCTTTAAACTTCATTGTTTCCTTCGAAAAGTGATAAACTCTTTATTTCATATCCCTTTTCAGTGAATACAATAACATAACTATTTTGTAATTTAATTAATAGATTTTAGTGTCCAAAAGTTAAAAGATGGATGTTTTATGCAGGTTGGAGTATTTATTAAGTGTGCAAGGAGAAGATAGAGAATTTGAAGAACAACATAAAAAGTAAAGAGAAAAAAAACAAGTAATAACTTGACTAGGTGTTTGGAGAGATGTTACATTAGTATTTGTTAAATGTAAAAAAGAATATAAAAAACTTGAAAAATAGCATAAAGAGTAAAGAGATAAAAAGAGATAAAAAAAAAGAAACAATAACTTGAATTTGGTGTTCAAAGAGATGTTGTTATACAAATGACATTGCACATAAAAATTTGGTGTTCAAAGAGATGTTGCTATGCAAATGACATTGCACATAAGCATGGTGTGGTAAGAACCTTCTTCTCTTGTATTAAGAGTCTATCCATATAGAGATGAAACTCTTAGACATCATCTCCCAAAGCTCTAGATAAAACTTTTTGCAATGTGTATATACTACATATTCCCCACACTACACAAATGATGTCATCATTCTCTTTCATAGATGTACTATGAAATTTGTTTCGAGGTGTTTTTAAATCTTGTTAGCATCCCAATATAGTGAACATTCGGATAGGTTAGGCTCAAGCCAATAACACAAGCATGTCTTAATCTAGCCTTTCTTGGGAACTCGCAAATACACTTCTCAACGCATTTTTCTCCTACAAGATGGATAAATAAATGCCAATGGTGTAGAATATTTGTTGAATAAAGATTTATCATAAAGTTATCATTGTTTAATCTCTATTAAAAACTATAGAAAACCATATTATGTGTAAAATTACAAATTGGAGTCAACCTGGAATGTTGCTACTCCTTTGTTAATGCAAGTTGTATTAATTTATAATCTCTATTAAAAACTATAGAAAACCATATTGTGTTTAAAATTACAAATTGAAGTCAACCTCGAATGTTGTTCCTCTTTTGTTAATGCAAGTTGTATTAATTTATATTTTTTTTGTTTGACCATTTCTTGTTATTAATTTTATTCCAAGTTAGTTGAAATTTAAGATATAGCTTTTTTTGTTTGAACATTTCTTGTTATTAATTTTATTCCAAGTTGAAATTTAAGATTTTAAGTTTTTTTTAATAGCATTTTTTAATTAGCTAAGTGGACAACACCTTATTTTAATTTGTCAAAATTATTTAACCAATTATTTCAATTATGATCCAAAATGGATTTGAATAAGTGAATGGTTATAAGTTTCAATAACTATAAGCTAATTTAGTAGTTAATGAAGGTTAGATAAACTATTAAAGACAATGCAAATGTAAAAATAAATAAGATGAAAGAGATAGAAAAGAGGGAAGGATGAAAGAGATAAATAAGGTTTTCCTCTTACCCCAACTCTTCTTATTTATTTTTGAAGGGTCTTTTGGCCAATGAGGGAAGGATGCACAAAGAGCCATTAGTTTCATTTTAAACCAGAGATTGCCAAAATAGACTAAGCAACCATTGAATGTTGATTTTCCTATTTGGGTTTTCAAGGTAAAATTTTTGAGCTGATGGTATGTTTGATTTTGTTGCTATATAAACTTTATGTTGGAAATATACTACTCATATTTATGTTTAATGTGTTGTTTTGAGTATGGAAATGGTTTTGAGGAAGAATTCTTAGTGGTAACTCTATCATTCCACTCAGATATTTTCTCTCCATTAGTGTTTAATGAATGAAAAAAGCTCTATATTCTCCTCAGTCCATTTTACTGGGAGATTGAAGATCAATGGTTGTCATCTCAAAGATGTTGCACTTTTGCAGTAGGTTTCTAAATTGGTTTATTTGAGTTTGGTGGATTGTTGAGCAGTTTTCTCTTTGCTTAGGTCCCACCCTCTCTTATGAGCAATTCATTTATTGTTGGGTGAATTTGGAGTTAGCCTTGGTTGTCCAAGAAACCATATGCATCCCTTAAACCGATTATAATTTCCTGAAGCAACACTTAGACCATACACAATCGCATGAACCATACACATCACTAGTGAACATATACAACCTTTCACATCACTATTAAACATGTACAACCTTGGTAGGTCTTGAATGAATTTCTATTCATATTTATCACCAAAGCCATTCACATATAAAATATGTGTTGTTTCCATATTATATTACATGCATTTCACTATTATTATTGAAAGTGGAATAATTCCAAGAACAATCAACTTGTTAGTAAGCAAAAGGACGTGCTTTCACTATTTACTAGTGCATTGATAAATCTCTTTGAACATTCATTGGGTTTCCATTCCTTTAATTAATATCATACCATGCCTCTCATTCAACACTTGGTTAGCCCGTATGCCTTGTCCAAGTCTACCTATGTTTAACCATTGTACAATCATCCAATGCAACTATATGTATGCATTGATATTTGATAACTTGAGTGTCATGCATGGATTTTATTAACATGTTTTGGGTTCATGTTTTGGCACTTGAATGTTATGCATGGATTTTATTAACATATTTTGAGTTTATGTTTTGGCAATTTGATTAGCATTCTCCTTATATATCTATTGAATTTGTCAATTGTTTATGGAATGCTTAAGCACAAGTAGAGATATCAATTGTTGGACAAGTATACAAGTATACATATTTAGCATTTTAAACTATTGAATTCGTCAATTGTTCATGAAATGTTTAAGCATAAGTAGAAATATCAATTGTTGGACAAGTATACAAGTATACATATTTAGCATTGGTAGATTACATTTGTCTTTTACTATTGGTTTTTATTATTGGTATTGACTTTAGCATTGCCAAGTCTTGAAGACAACAAACAAAGATATTCATTTTCTCTTCAAACAAAGACATTCATTTTCCATGATAAAAAATAGAGAATTTAAATTTCAAAATCTTGATTTCTATTGGGTTGTTAAATGATTGTTTTTGTTTTTGTAAAAGTTATATTAGACAATAGTAGGAAATTGGTTGGCATATTGCAGTCTTGCATGTCTGTAGAAGAACACAAAGCAGAGAAATTTGCACTCATTGTATCTGCAATAGAGAACCAATTATCTTATCTCCATGGAGACCCATCTCTTTGAAATGGACAAACATAGTCCATTGGTTCTTATTGGTCACTCATTAGAAAGAAGTTTTAGAACGAATTATTCTGAAAAAAACATATATTTATACCAGACTGGAAACAAAAATCAAAAATTAATTCCACTAAGTATTTGTGTTGGTGAAGCGAGTAAATTATAATTCGGTGTAAGTATTTGTATTGATGAAGCTAGTGAACTATAATTCCCTGTAAGTATTTGTGTTAGTGAAGCGAATAAACTATAATTCCCTGGTTTACAGATAAAACTAGCTCAATTTTACCATATAATATTTCCATGTGATTTGCAACAATTGAGTGCATGTTAACTCCTACTTGATAACTTGTAATTTGCCACATGGCGCTCATATTATGTCACAGGTATATTGCACTTACGTTAGATCATAAGCTCAAAGCTCTCCCGCTGGCCTTTTAAAATATCAACATAGCAGCTCTCACGTTGTCAGCACTTGGAAGTTGGGCCCGAGAAAATGCGCAGATGGCATTCATCCGTGGTAGCGTTTAAAGCGCGATCAACTTCAACACACAACTACTATTCATTCATTATACGGATTTCACATGCTCAACGAATACGATACGACCATCAGATATATTTCCACCGGTGAATATCACATACCCACCTAATCTTCCTTTTTTTATTTGTTTAAACATCTAACAAGGGCCGTGGAGTGGTAGATAGAATGATGCTAAAACTAACACCTACCAGACAAGTCGTTGCTGATTTACTTCCCGTTATGTTATTTTTTAATTCGGCTATTTAAGCACCACGTCGCTCCTATTTGCAACCCAGACCACGCACTACAGGCATTGCAGAGTCTTTGCCTCTTCTACTTGTTTGTTGGTTACTTTGCCCATTAGAGCTCAGTCCGAGAAATCGGTGATCGATATGGCACCAGCGCGAGTGGAGAGCTTGGCATTGAGCGGCCTGGCCGCCATTCCTGCCGAGTACGTGAGACCCCTGGAAGAGAGACCCACCGAGTGCGTTCTCAAAGTGAAAAGAGTGGAA
>ML781861.1:131684-142879 GCA_009831015.1 Picea engelmannii | reverse complement strand
AACCTTTGGAATAAGTTAGAAGAGCTAAAGTTCTTTTCAAGTTGAGAGCTATTGGGATAAGGTTGTACAAGAATGTTATTGCCAAGTTTAGAAATACTAAGGATTGGTTAGAAGAAATTAAATGTAATATGATAGTTAAGGAAGGTTGTCTTGTGTCCCCTACCCTTTTTGACATACACATTGATACGTTAGAAGGTTGTTTGGAAGAAGTAAATTGTGTCTGCTCGATCCTTTCCTTTATGTTGTTTTTTTTTGTTATATTTACTTTTATTATTATTATATACATCTTTTATTTTACATTGTGTTACAATTAATTTGTTACCTATTTTAATTTATATTAGAATATAAAATACATTTTATATTTCAGTTTATTATTTTTAATTGATTGGTTAAAAGATAAATATATTTATTGTTTTAATTTTATTTTATATTAAAGAAATTTTTATTAACAATATTTTATAATAATTTTTTACATACATTTTTTAAAAATATATATTATTTAACTAAACATTTCTAAAATTTATATATCTTTTTATAAATATATGTTTATATGAATAAAAAAATATAAAATATGTTAATAAATAGCGACCACAATAAAACAATACTTTATACTAACATATTAATTGATATATTTATAAAACAATAATTTATTTATACTATAACATTATATATGATCTTTATGTTAATGGATAGCCATCTCAAGAAAACAATACTTTATACTAGCGTATTAGCTTATTAATTGATGTATTTATAGAACAATTATTTATTTATACTATAACATAATAAATAATAACTTAATTAATACTTTATACTAACATATTAGTTAATTGATGTATTTATAAAACAATAATTTATTTATACTATAACATTATATATGATCTTTATGTTAATGGATAGCCATCTCAAGAAAACAATACATTATACTAGCGTATTAGCTTATTAATTGATGTATTTATAGAACAATTATTTATTTATACTATAACATAATAAATAATAACTTAGTTATTATACATAAATATAACTTAAACCACATTTATAATTTAATTATTTTTATCATTCATGTTATTTTTTTTTTTTTTACAAATTAATAAAAAAAAGATTGAAATTAAAAACAATTTCAGTTTAAATGTACAAGCGCCTTTAACCATCTTTCCTGAATTATACACGTTTTATGGTGAAACCTTGAATTTTCAAGATTAAATTTGTACTTTTATTCAGAGGTAAAATTCTTTGAGCAATTCTCACCTTGCCTCACATTTTATGCAAACTTATTAAACTTCCAAGTTTTATGCAAACTTATTAAACTTCAAAGTTTTAATACTATTAGATGATGTTATTTTATTGGCAAAATACAAAGATAGTCTTTAAAACATTTTGATGCTCAAACAAGTAGTTTTGAATTTATTTTAAAATAAATTGAAATGTCAATGTAAAAAAACATAAAGGTAAAGGTATATAGGTATTTGCAATGATGGTTTTACTTTAAAATATTTTAAATTTCAATGTAAAAAAACATAGAGGTAAAGGTATATAGGTACTTGCAATAAGGGTAAATCATTATATTTGATGGTGGTAAATTGTAGGTAGTTTCTTCTTACAAGTATATGGTCTTTGAACTTGATTGTGTTGGGTTGAAGAATCCACAGTAAATAAACTCAAAGGCATCTTAAGAAAGAGACACCAAGAGTTTACACTTAAAAAACCTTCAAAAGAGAAATTTCATTTAATCAAACCATTTCTATGTGTATCTTTAATGTACAATTGAGTCTCTTTACATAACAATAAGTGATCATAATAGTTGGGTCATAATTAGATATTTAGTTCAACCATGTGCATAACTATCTCTCATAATCTATCCATGATTCTCTTAACTAATATTCATCTGTAACTTCTCTCTTTTCTCCTCATATTTATCCATTCGTAGATTTCTATGCATAATCCACTTCATTAACATATTACAATATATTCATCAAATATCACAAGAAGGAGTTAATATTCCATATTCCTCCTTAACAAATATTTGTGATCTCAATATTCAATCATCATCCTCTATTTCTTTAACTAGTTTTTTTTTGAAGTAGTCCAATATTCATCTTCATCTTTTAAAATCTTTGCCTTCAATATTCTTCAACTATTCTCTTTGTCTTTATCTTTTGTATTTTTCAATATTCACCTTTGGTCTTTTTAATTTTTCATCTTCAATCTTCTCTAGTGTTCATCTTATACCAAAAAAATACTATCATCATGTTTTTTGAAGTCCATATAAAAAAATTACCATCCACCATAATATATGTGTCACCAGTCAGTGTATCTACGAGTTCTCTAGGAAACATTTTCTTTTACATGGTTCATCAACCATTTTTAAATCACAAATCATTTCCACTTGTACATGTTACTCCCCCTACATCATCATCAATCATCATCTCTTGTTTTATTTGGCTTACCCATAACCACATCTTGGGTTTTTGTGGGTTTCCCTCAACCATTAATTCCTCTGGGGTTTTACATTCATTTACCCTTAACCATTACAATTCCCAAGTGGTTTCATCGTACAACGAACCATTCATTAGATCAAGTGGTTTCTAGTTGACCATGAACCTCCATTTGTCTTAAAAGCGATTTTTGGTTTATCACGAACCATCAAGAATCAAATTATGGGAGTATACTTACATTATCATGGATTACATTCATCCTCATCATTTCACTCATGTACATACAATTTCAAATTTCATTTTAGGGTAATCTAGCCCTTTTACAAACATAGGACCATGACCATCTTCTTTTCTATCATCAAAATAACATTGTCAGAGAGTAATGATTATAATTCTTAGGGATTTCATTTTCTATGGATTCACTTTAAACACATTTTCATCTCAATTATGGACACATGGTATTAATTTTACTACTTATTTTTCCTTGCTTTTGTTGGTTGCTTCTTTTTTCCTGCACTTTCACTGTGCTTATTTTGTTTTTTCTTTGCGGTTCCATTTCACTTTTTCCATGCTTCTCTTTCATTGTTGAACATTATTTTTTTGCGTTCACTACAAAATTTATTCAGTCTCTTTTCTTTTTCTTCTTTTTTTATTCCCAAGATTCCATTTCTTCATTTTTTCACTTCCTCTTTTGCTCTTTTGCTCTAGTGTGGCTTGATGAAGACAAATGGGCTCCAAAGCTCCTCCTTGGGATAGTTCCTTTGCTTCCTTGGTATGTTCCAAATCCAACCTTGGGTAGAAAACAAGGTAAGAAACTAGAATGTTGAATCAACAGAATATGGCTCTCAAGATTTTGGGTGGTATTCCAACAACATAACTTTACTTGGATGGAATGATTTGACATAGTTTTCCATGTAGTGGTTCAATATGACTATATCAATGTTCAATAATAGTAATTAGGGTTTGATGAGGTCCAAAGGAAACTAATATGTCATTTTGAAGGCATGGGCACATTGATTTGGCCATAAAATTGTTAGAAAATGGTGTTTTGGGGGGCAATGCACTTTCAAGGCTCTTTTCTAAACTAAGCATATGCACTTAATGGATCATTATCTGCATTGACTCTTTTAGGTCAAACTCCGGGGTTGGCTTCACTGATTTTGGTAAGATTGAGGTCATGTGGTGATGGAATGGAGCAAAGGATGGGGGTTATGCATGAAAACGTAATGTATTCGAGTAAAACTACTCAAAATGGTACAAGTGAGAAATTTTAGGATGATAACATACCTCTATGTGGTGAATACTAGACCCAAAAATGACCACAATGTTCACTTATTTTTTCTTTATGTTGACAAGACCCAAAAATGACCACAATGACACCATGGTAAGTTTGATCCTTTTGGAAATTGACCTTATGTTTCCTAAAATTGTGTCTAGACTCATAAGAGCATAACAAAGGCTGCCTCTAGCACTTGCTCCATGACTCCCTAAAATCCTTGCCATGGATGAAAAATTGCATCTAAAATTATTATATTCATGTCTCCACACTTATCTATCTCAGATTGGTTGCAATAACAATCTCTAGAAAATAAGTAAATTACTTGATGGTTAATCAATTAAGCTACTCCAATGAGATCCATGTCTCAGCTTCATATGTTGCAACAAATAGTATATTTAGGTTATTGGTTGAGAGGGTGCTATGTTCCTCAATTGTGTGAAACACTAAAAAATACCACTTCTCAAAATTGTGGGATTTTCTAACACCTAATATTCAATAACTAGAAGTCTCTCAAGATAGTTTCCCTCAATCACGATATGAATTTCAATGTTGGATTTGTGCTTAACGATTCTTCCCTTTGCTTTTGACTATGGATATAATCTAAACAAATTGCAACAATAGTTGGGAATACAAATGGAAATGAAGCATCTATGTTGTTCGAAAGTAAAACAACAACAAAATAAACATATTAATCAATAAATATATCATTTTCTATGTTGTGACACTATTTGGAAGTACTATGTTTACGTTGTGGCACTCTTATGATCCATGTTCTATTGAAATGAGTTTCTTGCTTCAGCTTGTCTAATCTTCTATTTCTTGAAACTATCCACTATGCATTCATGAGGCATTAATATCCATAGTCATCGATTGATCTAGGTGGATATCGGTGGCCACCCACCTCTTTCAATTGGCTCAAAACAATTTTCTGACAATTTTGTCAATTTACTATTTTAAGCAGTTTTAACTTCTGGGGCCATTTTGAGGGGCCTAAATGAAGGTTTTTCGGGATCAATCTTCTGAATGATAGACGAAGGAATGATTGAGCCCCCAAAATGACTCTCCTCGACGATACCTTTCCAACAGGCTATCACACGCCTAAAACAAAGATCGTATGCAAAAGTTACAACCCCTGGAAGTTGATGTACTAACTTACCCAAACGGGGCCCACATGACTTTTGGCGCTTCATATCCTAGGGTTAGGTTTTTGGATGTCTAGGGTTTTTGGCATTCCTGTTTATTGTAAAAATGCCTTCAAAGACTCATTTTAATCATCTTCTTGTGAATGAGCACAGTCGTCACATCTCTTCTCAGAGATAAGCCGCCACCATTCCAACAAGCTTGTTTCTGCTGCATTTTACAATTTCAACTTATTTCCTTATTGAATAGAAAACCAATTTTACCGTATCTCTGTTATTTTGTGTTAAGAATCTGTTAAGAATCTTTAGTCATTTTGTTCTGCTCATAAAATCTGGATCATCGATCTTATGCATATTTCCTTGTAATGGAAATGATTTTGGGTTTTTATTTTTTGAGTATTGGTTGTACTTGTATTGAATCTTCATCAAATTAAGCCCAATAACACGAAGGAAAGGAGAAAAAATAAAAAATTAAAGGCAAGGGTGCTAATCTATATAGTTCTATCAGTTCATCAACAAATTTAGAGGGAGAAACTATGACTGGTTACCTTGAAAATGAATACCCTACTTGATTGAGTGACTCTATGCTTCTTTCTCTCTTTATTCATATTTCCATACATATGAACAATGAGGCATGGAATAAGAATAGTGGTGATGCATGTCTCACATTACTTCTTTGAAAGACATTGATTTATGGGCACACTTTTATAACTTAAAACTCAGCTTTGATACCAAATGTTGTATTAGTGTCCTATCCTAACCCCATTACTTAGGATAACTTATCAATGTATGTGACCACCTTCCTTGAATAAGGCCCACTAAATAGTTAGTTAATAGTCACTCATTGTAAAAAGGGACCTCTTTATTAATAAGGCCCAAATTAGTTAGTAGGCCCTCATTATAAGTGGGCTCATATGTAGTTAAGATTCTTTATGGATAGCTATATATTGAGTAAAATATTATGTAATGTTTTGTCAAGAATTGTTATTGTATTTGGAGTTTTGCTCCTGGAGGTTGCCTCATTGAAGAGGTAAGTGAACATAACTCTTTATTTTTTATTATAAAAATATGTTTCTTAGGGTTTATCTATTTTCTCTTTTGTTCTTGGATTTTTCACTACATTTTATGTGATTTCTCTGAATTTTTTAGGTTAATTACATTAAAAGTGGTTTCAGATCTCTTTCTTGAGCCAAAAAAGAATATTTTTTTTCTTTTTTTGTATATTTTTGACGGAAAAAGGAGGATGGAAATGTTCATATCCATTTCTGAAACTTTATGTGTATAATTTGAAGAAACCAACTGTATATATGAATTCCCATTGAAAAAATACCCAACTCGAATTTTTTTTGTCCAAAACAGAGTCACCTAGATGGAACATTCATTTTCCCTCCAGGGAATTACTGATGACATGATGAAACTTAGGGTGGGGGTAATTGGATCTAGAACAATGCAATGGTGGGAATGGCATAAAAGATCCTATGTGGGATACATTTCATGTATTTGGTTTGTTAGAGTTATCCATGCATGTTTTGAGTGAGATAGTCACTATTTGGGGTGGCTAACCAAGTTACACAAAATAGGTTCAGTTACATAATTTGTGTTAGCCTTTGAGAAATTAGCCATAAATATAAAGAACTTAATAGATTCTTTCTATAAAGAATGTTTCATTAGTGGCCTTAAGGAGGGAATATGAGCATAAATCAAAATTTAGCATTCAACTACCTAATTGGAAGCATCTCACATAGCTATAGAAGTAGAGATGGTGATAAATGCACAAACCAAAAAATCATATTTCATTTCCCACATTCTCCCTTCCCAAGTTAATTACTCCAGCACAACCCCTACACATCCCTTGAAATCACAAAAATTGTCTCCAACAGAAATGACATACCTCTAAAGGCATGGACTCTACTATAATTACATGATGAAAAATATGCTCCAGGTCATAGGTGTAAAGAACAAAAATTGTTCCAAATTGATATGACAACTTCGGCCTTGACTAAAGACACAACTATCGAAGATACATCGAAATTATTGATTGAAGACACCAACACTCCAACTTAGGTATATATTAAACCTCCACTCCCTCATGAATAACCCTTAATCTCCCTACATGCATTATTAGGCATTTCAACTCCACAAACCTTGAAACTCACAAGCTACATCAAGCATTGAAAATTCATAGTCTTGGTTGATGGTGGTAGTACTCACAATTTCATTCACAACAAAGTTGCAAGATAAACCCATTTTTTTGTACACCCAGTGCAAAAATTTCAAATCATGATCGCCAATGGAGGTATGATGAAATGTGGGGGTAGATGTGAAAATGTTAAACTCTAGATGGGTGAATATCAATCCAAAACCAATTTATTTTCCATTGATATGGATGGTTGTGATATAGTATTAGGGGCATAATGGATACACACATTGGGACCAATCACCATGGATTTCAAGGAACTATATATGAGTTTCACTAAAGAGGGTCATGTACACACCCTTTGTAAGACACCCAACCCCCTAAGTACTTTCTAAGGAATGGGGTATCATATTTTCTTCTTCTTTTCCTTAGATTCAAACCCAAATTAAAGGCTTCCATCTTCTTGTATTCATCAAGAGATTTCCAACTACTGTAACTATGCTCAAATATGAGTCCTGGACCAAACATTATGGCTTCCTAAATTTTCAAGCCTTATTGTCGAAGCCTTCTCAAGCCCATGTGGCACCCACGTGGTATCCATGTGGTCCACTTGGTACATACATGGATGCTGAAATGTCTAGTGTCACGACACCCACATGGTAATTTATCCACCGAGGTCCTAGCCTATTGACATGTCGACTCTCATGGGTTTAACGACACTCATCACCTCTTAATGATTTTTCGATAGTCGTTGTTTCGGTGGATTTGGCCCACCGGGAATATTGACCCACCGAGGTATCGAAATATCACCCCCCAGGTAAACCAATATCCATTGCAACTTCAAGTGCTCAAGCGAGTAGTCTAGTTGGCACATGGGATGCACGACCCTACTAAGACTTGTTACTTGGTTCAGGTTTCCAAATCACTCTAACACGTGGCCCAATAGACACTTAACACATGGACCAACCATGACATGCCACATCATCATAGAACACAACTGATCACCCAACCAGATGCTGACACTTGGCCACTTCTTATACTCTTATTAAGTTAATAAATAAATATTTCCTTGAAACCCCACTACTTAGGATTAATTTATTTTAATCAACATTATGGATAATTAATCTTCATTAACTTAATATCTCATATAATGATGTTTTTTACTTAATATAAGTTTAATGGCTCGAAAAATGCCAAGGATTTACTTTACCCTGGGAGTATTACCTACCGCACATGTCTCAATTCCATTTACCGAGCCCCGAGCCTTGACGACCAAGTGAGGCTAAATATATATATATATATATCAAAAATTGGGAAATTTTTATTATAAAAAAGGCGCAGTCGAAACCACTGAGGAGTTACAAAGTTCTTCAAAATTCAGGCCAAATGAGGGCCTCAATTAAACCACCATTACAAGCTACTAATGACTGTTTCAAATACTCAGACAAAAACTTCACATAAAACAACTGTACTGAATACACATGGAAAAAAAATTATGAGAATATAAGTGAAGACACACTGCATCAAAACTAGCTTGTTGGGGAGGAGCTCTATGAATTGGCTAACTTACGAGCCCAACTTCTTGTTACCATTGGTTGAGATGTGGCATGTGATTTCTTCTTCTTTATTACTACCGTCCAACCTTTATTTATTGATATTGAGGTACTTTTGGTGTCTCTGTTTCCTAGATTGTCTTGATTTGGAGCTTCAATTGTTTCTTCATCCAATACCCCAACATCATCGTCATGATTTTCCCAACAAGTTGATGGATGAGGGGAAGACTAGACATGAGGTCCCTCATCTGAAACCTTAGGAGAGGATGCCTCATTCTTTGACTTCTGATTGGATTCTAGACTAGATAACAGAGTTGGCTAAGGAGGAGGATCTAGCTGGGATGTATTTTTACTGACTTAAGGAGGCTTCGAGATAACTTAATGGTTTTCATTTGATCCCACCCACCAAGTCAATTTTTGAGGCTTTCGGTTCTTCTTAGGCCCTTTGGGACAATCGATTGCAAGATGTCTCGTTTCAAAACAAGATCTCCAATGCAAGGAAACTCTCTCATAGTCCAGTTTCTGAGACCAAGAATAAGTTTTACCAGTAAGAATAACTTTAGCTGGGAATCCTTTACTGAATTCCATTTCCACACAAATACGAGCAAAAGTGGAGGTGTTGTGACTTGAAGTTTCACGACATGCAAAGTGTAATTTTTCCAACGTCGAACCAATGGCTTCAAGTGAAGGTAAACCCTAGAAATGTAGGGGAAGATTGGGAAACCTCACCCAAATAGGAGATGCAGAGAGAATGTTAGTAGCTGGATTGAAAGATGGATTCTAGAGTTTCATGCAAAACCCTGAGTTGCCCCAAAGCCATAGACCATAGTTGAGAATCAAATCATGTCCTTCCTTAATGTCGAACTCGAAAATGAAGAATCCTTTAGAACAAGGATGAATGAAATTTTTCTCCTGCATGATATGAATCCAGGTAGTTGAGATCCAACTGTTGAGATCAACTAACTTTGGCCAAAAACCATTGAAACGACAGACCAAACTCACGAATCTATATTATTGTTCCTCCTCCTCAGCATCTTGATCCATAGGAGTAACAAGGGGAGGGGATTCCTGAACCAGAAGAAACGAAGAAGAAGAAGAATAGCTCCGTTGAAAAACCTCACGAAAAGAGGCCCCAAACTTCGAAGAAGAAGATGGCCTAGACCTGGGGCACCTGTAGAGAGGGACGCAATTGTGACCATTGGAGGAGAAGAAGGTGGGATGCAAGCTTGGTTTGCATAGAGGCCACAAAAATCCATGGTTAAACCCTAGTTGTCGCGCACTAGAGGAAGAGGGACACCTTCACGACCATCTCAAGTAAAATTAAGTTCCACAAGAAAATGTTTTTTAAATATTAATAAATATTAATAATCTATATTATCCTTAATTTCATGTGGTACATGAGATTTACCATCTCCATCCCTGGATGCTCGAAGACCAAGTGAGGTTATATATATTATTATTTTATTTAAAACATTTTGTATATGCTCACTTTATTTAATCGCACCCGAGGATTTCACATAGCACCATCTCCATTCCCTGATGCCCGATTTCACGTGGCATGTAGATTTACCATCTCCATTCCCCCATGTATGACAACCAAGTGAAGTTATATATTATTAATTATTAATAATCTATATTATCATTATTTTATTAACCGGACATCAACAATCTCTCATAACAAACACACATTACAACATCTCCATCCCTCGATGCCCGACGACCATGTGGAGTTAAATATTAATAAATATTCATAATCTATATTATCCTTAATTTCTTAATAAACCATTGTTGATCTCTCATAATGAATGAACATTACAAATTAGATCCCCTGGTGCCCGAAAAATATAGCTCTAGATTTAAAATAATAATATTTTTTATTACTTCCATTTCATTCATCGGTCAGTAGAGGTTTCACGCACGGGAGCTTCACCTTTTTTATCAATACCTTATCATGTTCATTCATAAATGGGGGTTTTAAATTGTGAAAAATAAATTCAATATATTGTAGGTATTGGGAGGGGGGGGGGATGTGGGGCCTTAGGGGGCTTATAGGTATTGAGGGGTATAAAAAGGTGTATCTAGTAAAAATAGGGGCTTCATTTATTGGAAAGATGTATCGGGAGGGGGTTTCAACAAAAGGATTTTGGTAGGTATTTATTAATATTTGATGAAATTAGGGGTATTCTTTAATATCCCATGAACGAAGGTGCTATTTCATAGGATCACTGAGTGAAGACCCTATGGTTTCACATAACAAATTCCCATTACCAAACTCGATCTCTCGATGCCCGATGGCTATAGTTTTTATTATTAAACGACATTATTTATATTTTGTCTAATTTTGTTCATCGACCACCGCAGATTTCACATAATAATTGCACCTTGCAACTCAATCTCCCGATGTCCGATGGCTATAGCTCGTAATATTCATTAATATTATTGTTGGAGAAAGGGAAACAATTCCTAGGTAATTTAAAAATAATACCAGTTATATGCAATCTCATGAGTTATAAAATTTTACTCTGTGCAACCTGAACCCAAGTCACTAGTTAAGTAATAAAATTCAATATTTTTTCCATAAGGAGATAATCAAAGATTCTTCACTTTAGTTCATATTTCTCTCTTTGACATTGTTTAATATATATATATATATAT
>ML781861.1:112466-131437 GCA_009831015.1 Picea engelmannii | reverse complement strand
TTATACACTCTCCATCTCTGACATATCGCCTTTGTTCTTGGGATATTAAATAATACCCCTAATTTCACTAGATATTAATAAATACCTCCCAAAATCCTTTTGTTGAACCCCCCTCCCAATACATCTTTCCAATAAATGAAACCCCTATTTTTACTAGATACCCCTTTTTATACCCCCCAATACATATAAACCCCCTAAGACCCCACATCCCCCCCAATACCGACACTATATTGAATTTATTTTCACAATTAAAAGCCTCCTTTATGAATGAATGTGATAAGATATTGGTAAAAAAGGTGAAGCCCCCATGATAAATACTCAAATAAAATTTATGAGCTTTTGTAATTTAACTCAATTAGGAATTTGTATATTTATTTCCTATTCTTTTCCTAATATCTATTTTAAAATGTTTTTGTCTCTTTTCAATGTTTGGCCTATTCTCCTAAGGCCAAACAAAGGTCTGATATCTTCTCAATTTCTAGTACAATAACTTCAAGAGATTAGGGTAAAAAATTCTTATGCAAAAATCAAACCTATTCTTTTTCATATGTTCTATGAAGATTCTAACTGTTTAATCTCCACCACTAACTCATAAAATAGACTATAATTACTCAATAAACATGTTTTCCTTATTCTAAGCCACAACGTTCACTCATATCAATCCTTTCTAAAACACAGGTAGTCGATAAGTGAGGTTATCAACCAAAATACATTTAAGTTACATCATTCTCAAAATTACCCATAAGTTTCTCAAGCTATCTTTAGCAAAAAACTAAACTCACACTGGTCTGAAACATATTCTACAATATTTATGAACTAAATATTTGCAAATAATAGGAAAATATACACTTATCTGAAAGTTAGGAAGTGTTGGCAACTGTTGAAGGGTGTGCCACTTTCCACCCAACCATAGGCACACCTACACCAATTATCTCTACAACTAGCCATACCCTAGATAGAGTATGATGCCATGAGGGGAAATTCTTTTACTCAGCATATGCGAAAATATGAAGGCCACTCTCCTTCACCTACAGGAACTCAACAAGCCAAGTATTCAATCCACCAAGCAAGGAGTCATGCTATTGCAACACAGAGATTCAATAATTGTCATACACATCACAAGGGAAGCCTTTCACTAACCAACAGTCCCTCAACGCCCTCCCTTCTTAGTTCCTTCATAATTTCTCAGCCAATCACTAAAATTTCATAGCCCCATTTATCAACTTTATTTGAAGACAGTTGTCAATGGTTCCTTCACCTAGAAAAACACATTTCTTCACTTCCCTCTATTTGCTAAGAACCAAAAGAGTTTATCACACTCTTCTCCTCTCAAATTTGGTCCCTAGACTCAACTATGTGTGTCCCTTCTTCTCTTCCCACAATTTTCCTCTTTTTATTTCCTTCTATAATAATATTTTGTGGGTCAAATCCCCTAATTCATGGGTCAGATCATAAACTTCCAGATGGGTACTTTTCCCATTTGTTAGCACTCTGTAAATTTTGTCCGGCTGAATAGAAAAACAACATAGGTAATTGTTTCAACCAGCTTTAGAGATGAGGCACTAGCCAACTCAACTCAGAGAGGGCTCTCTCGTGTGATTTGATATATCTATGGCAATCAGTGGCTAGATTTGGTTTGTTTTAGGGTTTTTTTTATCAAATAACTGAAGAAATGAAGATGACATTTGGGTTATGGAGTCAGGAATGAAAAATGCATTGTCAAAACATGAAACTATCAAGAGGGAAAGGATAAATGAGGCGATGAGTCTGAGTTTATATCTGAAATTTGTGAGGCATCGGAGGAAAAAGAAACATATAACTGCATCATAGCATATTTCAAATGAATTCTGAATTGGTTAAGAAGAAATAAACATAGTCTAAATTACTAAGCCAAGAGCATCGTAATGATGAATTCCAGGTTTTTGTTTATCCAATTTAGACAAATGGAAGTGTAAATGAAATATAAGATTACAGGAAATACATACTATGAAAGAAAACAAGACTCATATCACCGCCAGTTAGAATCTTTTCATAAACAGTCCAAAATATGTTTCTGCATTTATGTATTCATTCTAGCCCCAAAATTTACAAAAGTCTTCCTACATAGAGGGAAGGCTCCTCTTTTCTCCATCATTTTCATATTCTCGCGATAACACATATATAGGGGAATTAATTATGGAATTCAAAACGTTTAGACTTCCCCATAATTATAAAAATAGAGGTAAGTTACAAAAATGAATGATTTATAATAACAGTTATCCTATTTTAAAGGGACCGTTAGAAACAGGTCTGTCATGCCTGGGGCCGCCATCTATCCAAAAAAAATTGGAATGTACTTGATCCTACCCAATAATTCATTTCATCTTGACGATTTCTTGTTTCAGAGTGCTCAACCAAGCGAGGAAATTTTAAATTTGCAAGATGTGAAACTATGAGGCACAACACCTCTAATTTTTCCCGTATCTGCATGGAAATGGACTTCAGTAAAGGGCTCCCAGCCAAAGTTGTTCTTACTAGTAAAAATTATTATTGGTCTCAAAAACTAGAGTATGAGAGAGTTTCCTTGTGTTGCAGATATTGTTTTAAAACATATCATCTTACAACCCATTGTCCCAAAGGATCTAGGAAGAATAGAAAGCATCGAAAATCCACTTGGTGGGTTGGATCTAATTACAAATATCAAGTAATCTCAAAAGACTGTAGACAACCTCCACAAGACAATGAAAATCCTTCTCAATCATATCCTCTTATTCAACCATCTATGTTATCTCAAGAATCACGCCAAGATTCCTCTCAAAAGATGGAGAAAGAGACATTTATTTTCAGGTCTTAGATCAGGGACTTTGGATACAACAATCCCCTCCACCATCGGGATGTTGGGAATATCAGGATGATGAAGCTGAGGTACCAGAACAAGAAAAAATAGAAGCTTTATATCAAGACAATCCAGGAATCATAAGCATCACAAATACCCCATAATATATAAATGAAGTTTGAATAGTAATCTGAAAGAAGAAGAAATCACATATAACATCAAAACCAATGGTAACATGAAGTCAGGCCCACAAGTTAGTAAAAAAGGTGAACTCTTACCCAATAGGTTAATTTAGATGCAATGTCTCTTCACTTTTATCCTTGGAGTCTTTTTTTGAGTGTATTCTGTAAGGTTGTTCTATGTGAAGATTACATTTTGTTAGGATATTTAAACACTTAGGAGTTAGTTAAGATCTACTTGGTCTATTATTTCATTAGGAAAAAGTTTGTTTTCTAGTGTGTTTCCTTAATATGCATTAGTATGCATTTGTAGTTAGGAAATCCGACAGTCACGATATGTTCCCGACATAGAGTGATCTGACGGTTCATACTCTCCTCGATCTTAACGACCATTGATCTGTGGCTTAACACCGATTGGTCCGTGATCTCTATTTAAAGAGCATGGAGGGTCATTTTCCGATGATCGATTGTGAGAAACTCTCTTGTAAAATTTCTCTATAATTTTTTTCTTTGCATTAATAAACAACTCTACGTAGTCGCGTTGGTTGGGGTCGTGGATGTTTCCCCGTAGGGGTTTTACCATGTGAAAACATCAGTGTGTTGATCTTAGATCTGGTTATGTGAGTGGTTATTAAAGGTGTTCGTCCTCTATTAGAATACCTGTGTTGTCGAACATGGTATCAAACCATGTTTGAAGACCCGCTCCTGTTGTAGATCGAGATCGTGAAGCCGAGTTGCCTCATCTCCATTTTCTGTCATTTTCGTACATTTATGGGCTGAGAGGACTATTCCATTGCATCTAGAGCACTCATTTCATTCAGTAACACTTTTAGTTTCACTTGAAAAGGTTTTCTTTTTCCCAAGATACGACCATTATAGTTAGATCCAGAGGTATAAAGTTTGAATACGCATTTTAAAAAATTTTTGCAAAGAAGTTTTTTGGCTTTATTTCGGTTTTGTATTTTTTATTTTCGAGTTGCTACTCTTTTAGATCTGCATATTCTCCTTGCCCGGTGCCCTGTGGGATCTCATCAAATAAAAAACATATAGGAAAATGTGCATCTTCCGGGTAAGCTAACCAAGATCTAACCCTTGTTGTCATCGAGAAGCGAAATATTTTTCTTGTGTGAAAATAGTTTTTTTTAGCAAGCTCTCCAAGGTCGTCTTCCACAACAACAAAAACACCCTCAATCCTCCTTCTAAACATTACAATATGTTTTTCTATACCATTTGGTTAAAAGTTGCCTTATTAAGTAAGAGGTCTTGAGTTCAAGTCTCTCCTTTGTTTCTTTTTTTGAAAAAGTTCATGTTAAAATTGTAAAATGTATTTCACTTCAAGTATAAAAGTGAACCACTATAAGTAGCTTTAATATTTTATTTTAGAGTTATTTATTTTGCATGCAGCTTTTATTTGTAAAAGTGAGCCCCACTTCTCTTTATAAAAGTGGGTCACTTCATAAAGCAACTTACACTACCACGTGGTGCTTTGGTTACCATTTATGCATTTTTTTAAAAGGGCATAACTCTCACATCAAAAGTTCGTTTTCAGTGCCGTTTTTTTTTAAAACCACGTAACTTTTTTAGCTCTTTCCATTTAGATCATCAGTTTCGATTTTTATATCAGTATTATTTGCATATTTAATATGGCTTCTACAAGTAATCTCTTACTTACCAATACCAACTACTTCCAATGGAAATCCCATATGGAGGATTTATTAAGAAGTAAAGGCTTGTACCGGATTACCTTGGGAAAGGAAACAACACCCACTAATGTTAATAAGAAATCCAAATGGGATAATAGGAATGATGAAGCACGTGGATTAATCAGAATGTCCATCTCTCCTGATTTAAGGTTCCACCTTCAATCACTTGATAAACCCAAAGAAGCTTGGGAAAAGATTGAATCTGTGTTTGGTAAACACAATATTATTCGAGCACAACAATTAGAAAATCAAGTACTAACTTTAAGTCCAAGTGATTTTTCTTGCATTGAAGACTATCTATCTAAGTTTAAAACACTCAGAACTTTATGTGAAGAATGTAAGATAAATATAGACAAAGATAATTGCATCTATCTTATTCTTTCTAAGCTAGGTAGTGCATATTTTGTGTTTGTATCTACCTTTTATGCCATGCAAGAGGCTCTAGGGACAGCTTATCAAAAACCTAGTCTTGAGAACTTTTGTGATTCTTTGATTAGAGAGCAAGATAAGCTAGTATAACTTGGAGTGATCAGCGCTGCAGGTACTTCCAACAAAGCCTTAGTTTTCCATCAGAAAGATAAACCCAAGAATCCCAAGAAGCAACATTCTCGCCACAACAACAAGCAATATAAGGGTCCCAAACCCACTCAGACAAATTTTACTTCTAATGGAGACAAAGGAGAAAAATATAAAAATAAAAATACTAACAGACATTGCAACTTTTGTGATAAAGATGGTCATGATGAGTCCAAATGTTTCAAGAAGATGGTAGCTTTAGAAGCAACAATGAAGAAGCACAACATCAGTATTGATTCTACTACTTCTTATTCTTCTCATGGACATGCACTTTCTGCTTTTGGTTTCTCCTTCAATACAAATTCTACTTCTACTTCTACTTCTGATGAGTGGCTTATTGATTATGGAGCATCCTATCATATGGATAAGAATAGAGCCATATTTTCTACTCTACATGAAATTAACACCAAGAAAATATTAGTTGGTGATGATAGATCTCTTAGTGTTGAAGGATCTGGAACAGTTCAAGTAGAAAATGGTAATTTCAATGATGTATTATTTGTTCCAAGTCTTTCTTGTAACCTTCTATCAATATATCAAATCACTCATTCAGGGGAAGGTAAAACCGTAGAGTTTTCACCTCACCAAGTTGTAATCAGGGATCTAAAATATCTTAAGCATGTTCTTGCAACTTGAATTGCTGATGATATTATCAGGTTGTACAAATTTGACAACTTTGGGTCATCATCTTTTTCATCAGTTTTTGTTGCTCATAGAGATGACTTGAGCAAACTTTGGCATGAGCGGTTTGGTCATATAAACTATCTCTCATTGCAGAAACTATGTAATCAACATATGGTGACTGGTCTTCCTCTTGTTTCATGCATAGATGGTGTTTGTGCCAATTGTGTTCTCGGAAAACATCATCGGGACAGTTTTTCCAAACATGCCTCTTGGTACGCCTCAGGTCCTTTGCAACTTGTTCACGGTGATTTGTGTGGTCCACTTTCTTCTGCTTCTTTTTCTAGGTGCAAGTATTTCTTAACTTTCATTGATAACTTTTCTAGACGCACTTGGGTTTACTTCTTAAAACTTAAGAATGAAGTTTTTGACAAGTTTTTGGCCTACAAGGCCCTTGTAGAAAAACAATTTGGACATCCAATTCAAAGGTTAAGAACAGATAATGGAGGCGAATATGTGAACAATAATTTTACAAGTTACTGCACTACACAGGGAATCCAAATGCAACACACGGTTCCATATACACCACAACAAAATGGTGTTGCCAAGAGAAAGAACCGCACATTAAAAGAAATGGCTAATTGTATGATCCAATCTAAGGGATTAAGTCTAAAGTATTGGGCGGAAGCCATCAACTGTGCAAATTACATAGTAAATCGCACTCCCACAAAGGCTCTTAAAAATATAACACTGGAAGAAGCCTTGACTAAAATTAAACGAGATGTAAGTCACTTCTGTGTATTTGGCAGTATAGCATGGGCTCACATTCCTGATGAGAAACATAAAGCATTGTAGCCTAAAAGTGAGAAGTGCATATTTGTTGGTTACTCTGAAGATGTTAAAGGTTACAAACTACTTCAATCACATTGTAATGAAATTATTATTAGAAGAGATGTTAAATTTGATGAAAATATCTTGGCCTGTGATCCATCTTCGGTGTTTGTGCCTTCTTTGGCCTGCAAGCCTAATTCGACGGTTGTGCCTTCTTCGGCCTGCGAGCCATCTTCAATGTTTGTGCCTTCTTTTGATCTCGTTTCTTCTTTAGATGATGACAGTGAGGATGAAAATCCACCTATGCCTGCTCACCCTCCTCTAGATGAGTCCTTTGAACCTGAACAAGCACCAGCTCCACCACTTCCTAGATGGGTCCGTTCAACACAAGAAGAAACTGGTGATCTTGTTGGTGATCCTTCAGATCAGCGTCGGACACGTTCACAGTTCCAGCGAGCCTCTTCTCTTTTGGCTCAAGTTTCAGAAACTCATGATCCAGAGACATTTGCAGAAGCTTCAGGTCATCCAGATTGTGTTACAGCAATGAATGAAGAGTATTGTTCTTTAATGGAAAACGATACTTGGGATCTTGTACCTCTTCCAAAAGGAAGAAAACTTGTTAGATGCAAATGGATCTACATAACTAAGTATGCATCAGATGGAAGTGTTGAAAGACACAAGGCTCAGTTAGTTGCCAAAGGATTTTCCCAAGTTGAAGGAATTGACTATAATGAAACCTTTGCCCCTACAGAAAAAATGAATTCCTTCCGCCTTGTTCTTGCCCTTGTTGTCTCACATAAATGGGAGTTCCATCAGATGGATGTTAAATCTGCCTTCTTGCATGGAGATTTTCAAGAAGAAATCTACATGGAACAACCTTTTGGATATATCCAAAATGACTCTAGCCTTGTTTGTCGCCTCAAGAAATCTCTTTATGGTCTCAAGCAAGCTCCCCGATCTTGGTATGCCAAAATGGACGGCTTTCTTATTGCCACTAGATTCTTTAGATGCCATTCTGATCCTAGTGTCTATACTAAGAAAGTAGGAAGCCATCTCATAATCCTTGTCCTTTCTGTTGATGACCTTATCCTTACTGGTAGTGACTCAAAACTTTTAAACCATGTGAAAACCAGCCTTAAGAAGAAATTTGAAATGACAGACTTAAGTTTTTTGTACTATTTCCTTGGCCTCCAAGTTTTGCAAACCAATGAAGGGATTTTTCTTTCCCAGTCTAAGTATGCTTGTGACCTTCTTCGTCACTTTCACATGGATGATTGTAAACCAACCCCTTCTCCCTTATAGTCTGGAGTCAAGCTTACCACCACCTGTACTTCTCCTGAAGTTGATGCCACCCTGTATTGTAAGTTAGTTGGTAGCCTCTTATACTTGACTCATACTCATCCTGATATTTCCTTTGATGTTGGTCTTGTTGCCTGGTATATGCAAACACCCCATGAAAGCCATTGGAAAGAAGCTAAAATGATACTTCTCTATGATCGTGGTACAGTTCAGTTCAGGATACATTACAGTTCAAGGGGGACTCCTTTATTGGTTGGTTTCACTGATTCAGATTGGGTCGACAACCCTGATGATTGGAAGTCTACTGCAGGTTATGTTTTCAGCCTTGGTTCATGACCTGTCACTTGGGCCTGTAAGAAACAACAAGATATTGCACTTTCTTCAACAGAAGCAAAGTACCAAGCAGCAGTAAATGAAAGTTAGGAAGCCCTGTGGCTTCGACGGATCCTTTCAGAGTTTGGATTCCAGCACCAACATTTGAGTAGCCTTTGGTGTGACAATCAGAGTGCCATTAAGCTTGCCAAAGACCCAGTTCAACACCAGTGTAGAAAACACATCGAGCTACACATGCACTTCATCAGAAAGCTCATTCATGATCAAGTTATTAAAGTGCTCTTTTGTCCTACAGAAGATCAAGTTGCAGACATTTTCACAAAGTCTCTTACAAAAGCAAAGTTTTCCAAACTTCNCTTCCTTCTCCTATTGTGTCACTATTGTAAATCCTTCAATCCTATCCCAAGTTGTTCTTAAGGGGGGATGTTAGGATATTTAGACACTTAGGAGTTAGTTAAAATCTACTTGGTCTATTATGTCGTTAGCAAAAAGTGTGTTTTCTAGTGTGTTTCCTTAGTATGCATTAGTATGCATTTGTAGTTAGGAAATCCGACGGTCACGATATGTTCCCAACAAAGAGTGATCTGATGGTTCATACTCTCCTCGATCTTAACGACCATTGATTCGTGGCTTAACACCCAATTGGTCCATGATATCTATTTAAAGAGCATGGATGGTCATTTTCTGATGATCGATTGTGAGAAACTCTCTTGTAAAATTTATCTGTAATCTTTTTCTTTGCATTAATAAACTTCTCCAAGTAGTCGCGTTGGTTGGGGCCGTGGATGTTTCCCCGTAGGGGTTTTACCGCGTGAAAACATCAGTGTGTTGATCTTAGATCTGGTTATGTGAGTGGTTACTGAAGGTGTTCATCCTCTGTTGGAATACCTGTGTTGTTGAACACATTTGAGTATTTAAAACAATTATTTTTAGCTTGTAGTAGTTATCTATTTGAGGCCCCATATTGGCCCGAATTTTCATAGATTTTGTAACCCCTCTGCGTGCTTTAGCCACTCCCCTTTTGATAATACAAATCTCCTAGTTTTTGTTAAAAAAAAAGTGGGTAGTGAATGTTCCAATAATTCTACTAGAGGTCACAAAGTCTAAAGATTATGAGTAGGATGTACTATCTACAGGAAAATCTTATCTATTGAGTATTTATTTGGTGATTGCACATCCTTGTCCTTTAATTCAAGTTTCATTGTCATTGAGGTTAGAAATGGCCTAGGAAAGTTACAAGGTTTTATATGGAATCTTATGTGAAAATTTACAATTCATAACTACTTTGAGATTCCGTTAGAAGTAACTCTTTCTTTAGAGATGATATTTATAGAGCTAGAGACGATACTCTTTTTTGGTTAAAGTGTCCTTAAAGATGTGTTAATTGTAATTTCACCATTTATACTTGAAATAAAGTAATTGTGATTTTTTCCATATTCATTCCAAAGAGTTAGCTCAATTGGTTGTGGCCAAAGTTGTTGGGCCATTTGGCTAGTTCCATGCTAATAGGTGCCTAAATAAAAAAAACCTAAGAAAAACACAGTAGTCTACACCAACAAATCTACTAGAGATGTCATCCACAAATATGAAGAAACGTCCTTTGGGTTTTCACATAAAGTTTACCTTTTTTTTGTTTGCTAGTTTGTCCGTGACCTGCGGGACTAGCCCGTGGCTTGAGAAACCATGACTCAAGTGCATCTAAGTCGTCAAAATCACTCGGGGATCGCACCCGGCCTAAGCCACACCAATCCTTAACATGGATGTTTATCCACACAGGTTTCGAACCGGTGACTTAACATCAAGGAATGCCTTAACAACACACGCCGTCACCGACTGTCCTATACCTCAGAGACAAGTTTACCTTAAAAATATATATGTATACACATATTTTATATTATATTTTAAATCAATACAAAAATATTTATTTCTTATTATTATTTTTAAATATTACATATTAGCTCAATATTAAATATAAACATTAGACTTCTCACTCATATATTAGATTGTGAAATATACCCCTCAATATAATCTATATAGTTATTCAAAATCTGTAGTGATATGGTAAATGAAATTACATAAATATTGAATGTTTGTTCCAACCTTACAATTGAACTCACATGGATATTGATGCCGAATTTAGAAAAGAGATCTTGAGGGAAGCCAAAATATAAAGATGCTTTAATATAAATATTGAATTATTGTTATTAAAATAAAAATTGAATTATTGTTATTGTTATTAACATATAGATTCATAGATCGTATAGATTTAATATGTTGAGAAATGTTTTAAAATTTATATCATTAAATGTTTTTAATACGATGTCTTTATCATTTTATGGTTTGGAATGTTTTGTACGAGAATGTTTTCTTTTTAATATCAGATTCATTCGAAACGTTAAACATCTCATAATATAATTTAATATAAAAACACTATAACAATATCATAAATTATAAAAATACGTTTACTCAAACAAATATTTAATGTTTTCTATTTCTGGATTTTTTATTTAAGATTTTTTTCTCGACAGCTAATTATTTTAATAATATAAATATGGGGGATTTTTTCTTTGTTTGTTAAGTTTTTTCCCTTTTTATTTTATTTTTTTGATATGCTTTATATTTTTGGGATACATGAATGTGTGTCTCATACTTGCCTTTTTGTGTATTTGTCTAAGTTATTTGAGACAATGTAACCTTCCTCCTCCATTTTTTTTTTATAGGTTTTGTTTCTTCATTGTTAATAATTTTTCATGTATCCTAAGTCATCATTGATGTTGTGAATGGGTTGAAAATATCCTAAGTCATCATTGATGTTGTGAATGGGTTGAAAATATTTGTTTATAAAATTACATTTTATTGTGAATGATTTAAGTGGGTAATGGATTCAATATTCAACATTTTTAATTATGAAGTTTTTTTTTTGGGATTAAAAGTAAGTTATTCTCATAATAAATGGATTTTTTTTTAACTATAAATCTTAGCATAAATTTTAAGTATTAATAGAGTTATATCATGATTTAAAGATCATATATATTAGAACAATACCCTTATGAATTTTGTCCAATATTGAATTGATTAAAATAATAATAAAAAAATCCAACCAAATTCTAAATTGATAGAAACTCTAACTTTTTGTATAACCAAATTATAACAATTAAATGAAGTTTGTTACTAGATTATATGACTCTTTTCCTATCATTCTAATATCTCTAAAAAGTCTTTAATTAATTAATAACCTTCTTTCAATGCTTCTTTTGTTTTTCTACATTATCTTCAAGTAAAAGGCATAAACCTAAATAAAAGTAATTTTACTTTGACATCAATTTGATTTAAAATTGAATGAATAAGTAAAAAATTGTCATGGAATTTTCATTTTTAACTTTGGGGTGTTTACCCTTCTAGCCTTATCACAAGCAACTTACATGTACAGACTCTACTCCCCTCCAGTTTTGAACATGTGACCTTGTTGATATCTTTTCCTGTTAGGGACAAGAGTCAGGGTATTCTTAAAGAAATTATTAAGATCCCCTCTATATTTTTATAGAGGTGGTACTCCTCTCTCACTTAGATTTTCAATATACTTATTGAAACAATAGATTTATAATTCATAAAATCTACACCTCTAAGTGAACCAAGTGGAAAATTAACTGGAAAGATAACAAACAAGTTATAGCAAAGACCTCACTTAGACATAAAGAAGAATCACATCCTTTCCATCACATCCATTCATTTAAGTAATGAGAGAAAAGATTAGAAGCAAGATTCATAGACAAAAAATAAGATTGGCAGTCCAAAAACAAAGAGATTTAAATGATTTCATTCATTTAAAATCACAAGATGCATAGGAGAAACATACACGAGATCTCACACGTATATAAAAAGTGAGAAGCGATAAATGTTATGAACTCATGGAATAGCTCTCTGTGATAGCCAAAAATATTACAAATTGATATTCAAGTTTGAATAAAGTGTTTTCCTATCGCATAACACAGTGTTCTTGATACTTAAATGAGTAAAAGAAATGCATTTGTCCAAATGGACTGGGATGTGGCTCTCGTGGATCAAATAAAGTAGCAACGGTAACCTGAAAGAAGAAGATAAATGCAATCAGGGATCACCTTTACGAGTAAACTATAAACCAATAAAGTTGGATGATTAAAGATTGGGATGAAAGAAGGGAAATGCTTCGAAAAGAGAATGTACTCACAAAAATGTTGGATGGATGGATGGACTTCTCCTTTGCTCTATTTGGGTCTTCACATATATGTAATTGTTGGTCAAACCTTTTTGATATAACTGCTTCTTGGAAGTTACCCAGGATTAGTTATTTGTGTTAATGGTCTCTTGAGCCATTCTTTGATGAAATCCTTCATTGGTAGAACCATGATGTCTTATTTAACTTGTAGCGAGAATAGTTCATCTTCCATTTCTTTAAAATCATACTGTAATTGTTGTATCGATGTTGGGTGGTCCTCATTATCATCCATAAAGGTAACTAACTATCTTTTGATTTCTTCCTCCGGAAAGTTAGTGAGGTTGTCAAACTCATTAACCCATGAAGTTTTTATTAGTTCAACTTCACCTCTAATTTCTCTCTTTTTTTTTTGTAAGTAAGAGGTTTTATATATAAAGGGCCTTCAAAAAACCAAGCCAGAGGTACAAGAACCAGATAGTAACCATACTGTAATTACTGAACTGCCCCAATAGAGGGGAAAACAGTTCAGCCAGTCGGATAAGTCGAGCATTGAAAATTTAACAGTCTTTTAGAGTAGAACTAGGTTGACTGGAATGCAGCTAAAAAGAAAACATATTAAAAAAGTAAAGAGCCCCTATGGGATCAAACACTTGGCAAATAACCTGGCCAGGTGGCAAGAACAGCCTCATGCCAAGGTTCCTCTTCGACGAGTGTCCCTTTGCTTTCCGACTGCATGGCAGCGTCCACGTTGCTCTCGTCCCTGTTGGCGACTGGCGAGGTTTTTTGTAGCTCATGTTGTTCTGTAGCCTTCTCCACGTCTGTGTCCTCATGCTCGGCCTGCTCCACAACAATCTCTGTGGAACGCTGCGTCTGGTCGTTTCCTCCGCTGGTCTCTGCATGGGGTTCCTCTGCTGAAGCCACGCCTACTGGGTCAGGGGAGAAAGCATCTTGGAGGGAGGAAAGAATCTGAAGGAGGGTCAAGATCTTTCCATCCGTGACCTATAGATGGAATTGGAGGTCCTCCATCCCCTGACGGAGTTCGAAGACCAGACCATAGAGAAGAGTAAAACTTTATTTCAGCTGCGAGTCAAGGATGGAGTCAGAATATGGGTTCACGTTCTTTCGGTCCCTTCGAGCAGGAGGTGGCGCCCCCATGGGCGGCCTTGAGGAGCCAACTACTGGTGCGTGGGGAGGCTCGAAAGTGCTGGAATTCGGAGCGATGGGAAGGTATCGTGAGGAAGAGCCCGGTGAGCTGTCAATGATGGCTAAGCAATCAAATCGAGAGACAGGCAAGGTGGAGGAGGTGAGAGGTGATGGATCAGGCTGAAGAGGCGGTGAGGGGATCATGGAGGATGAACCAAGGGGCGAGACAGAGGCCCGGGGCCGACGAGGATGCCATGGAGAGCCTCTTTGCGGCCGTCCCTTTTGATGCAGCATGAGTTTCGTCGAATGAATGCAGAAAAAGACTAAGTGCACCAGGCGGAAGTATAGAGCCTAGAGATGGGCATGGGCTATAATCACCATGAAGGTCCAATTTGAACCAAGCCAGGGCAGCAGAGGGAGGAGCAAGTCAGTCCGCGAGCGAGGGTGAGAAGCTAACACAAATGGTGGAGCCATAGAGTAAATTGTAAAGGGGTCGGGTGCAGCAGAATTAAAATCGCTGCAATGACGTAAGGTCAACTTAATGCAGGGTCGGGGTGGCGGGTGTTGGCACGAGCTCATCACATGGCTCCCTGCCTCATTGGCCTACCTGTTCTTCCTCCTCGCGCCAGTTGGCCTACACTAGCACCCCATCCAGGGACCTCTAATTTCTCTTTGGTTAAAAAAACGAATTCCCTTTCTAATTGTGGGCCCTCAATATTTTTAACTATTTCAAGTGATTTGAAGAATGGGGCACTTCTTTAATAATCAATTGTTTTACAACTGGAAAATGAGTCTCGTAGCATTTGTATCATTCCCCAACCAATCTGCATTCACAAGACCGGTCATCTAGATTTTTTTATTAAGATTTTTCTCAGGAGTTAAGCTCAAAAACTACTGATATGCAACTAACCAATGTAAATATTTTTTTTGGCACACATGAGAATTGATAGTGTCACCACAGAAAGGCTCATTTCTTCTAGTTGTTGTTTTTCTTATTTTTTTCAATGCAATTTGATATATGTGACGATATCACTTGTGAATTATAGAGATCGATCTATTTAAATGATAAGCTCATGAATGATGTTTAATAAGACATCCCTTCGTCACATACAATTTCCCTTGGGATACACACGAATCTTAAATGAAAGTTATTTTGAAAAGCAAGTGCTCCATGGGAAAACAAGATAATTGATTTGCATTAATCCATAGATTACCGTCTTTTTCCTTGTAAATTGGTCATTCGTTAATGAATCATAAATGTGCCACAAAAAAGGTGGATAGTGTATGATAGTTTAATGAGAATTTCACTAAGTATGGCATAGGGTAAAGAGAGATCACTCCTATAAAGGTTAGTTGTGCGGAGGGAGAAGTCGTGCAGAGGGAGGAGTGTGTGGAGGGAGAGGTTGTGCGGAGGTGGAGTGTGAGGAGGCAGAGGTTGTGCAGAGTTTGAGTGTGTTGAGGGAAAGGTTGTGCAGAGGTGTGGATATGCAAAGTTCTCCACACAACTATGATAAAAAAAAAATGGCCAATTATGGAGGTTATAACTTTTTGGGGAATGTGTGGTGCATTATGGAGGCAGAGGAAGTGTGGAATGAAATTTGTGTGGAGGTCATCTTTTGTGTGGAGCACGAAGGAATTATTTTGAAATAAGGAATCTCCGCACAATATTAGTCACAAAAATGACTAAGTATTGTGAACAAATGAAATTTGTTTCTTGCCATGTTCTAGAAGATCGAAATTGTAGGTAATGTGGTGGATCATGAACTAGAAAGGAAAAGTGGGGATTGGTTCTATAAATGGTTAAACTTGAAATACAACGATTATTAATGAAAATGGATCAATAGACCTCCAAGGAGGAAACAGATGTTCTTAATCATTAGGCACACTCAAGTTGCACTTGGATTTTTTATTCTTCAATAACATTATATGATAATTGGAAAAGGGTTAAAACAACCTTAATTTAAACATTTTATGAATTTGTCTTTTTTTGGATACTAAAAATAACATGAAGCTTTATTGGTTATTTTAACCTAAAATTTGACAAGAATGGTTTAATATTGATAGAATTGCAAATATCAAATGTTCACATTGCACAATCTGATTACAATACGGGTATTCAAGTGTGTTGAATCAATTTTTGCATTAAAAACAACAATCTTAACAAATCCAAAATTACAATTTAAAAAAAATATAATACATCGTTTAAAAGTTTTACTTTTTGAACTTTTTCATCGACTAAACAAATCTTGGTGAAATCACCATTTTTTGTTGTTTAAATTGTATTTTTGAATACATAAATGGATTCAGAAAATCCCCCCTCGCCACTGAAACCTGCAGTCCCAACCATTTCTAACCAAATTTCGATCAAAATTAATAGAAAAATATGCCAAAAAAACACTAAATATAAAACATAGTTTAAACTACATGAACTTTGTATAAAAATAGAAAATCGATAAATAAATAAATAAACATTGTGGCAAACCTTTAAAATTTAAAATGATGACCTCCTCCACGTACTTATTGTGAGGTTTGAAATAAATAAAATTTAAGAGGATGACCTCCTCCACGTACTTATTGTCATGTCTAAAATAAAGCATTTAAGTGTCTAAGAAATAAAAGCATGGAGATTGTGGAACATTAGCAACTATAACACTTCTTTGTCTCCATAATTCTAATTACACCGAAGGAGTTCTATAGGGGAGGTTTCTCTCACCCCTTCGTCGTCTATTCGCACCCTATCACCACCACCTTATCATTCTGCATTTGAGTTGTTTTATGATTTTCTCTGTTACTGTTTGTGAACGGTTGAAAGAGAAGGTTATCTTGTGTGTCGAAACATTCAGGCTCCTGATAATTTCTGAGTATTTTCTTCTGTGTTAATTCTGCAAATTATTCAATGGCCTCTACAGTTGCAGAGAATTCTCCTGAGGAAGTTGTGGCCTCTACAGCTGCAGAGAATTCTCCTGAGGAAGTTGGGGTCTCTACAGCTGCAGAGAATGCTCCTGTTTTCTTGGGGAATTCTTTGAGAACTGCAAAGTGGACATTGCAATGGACTCTAGGTAAGCGGTTCAAATCATCCATGAATAGGAGTTTCATTCTTACCCTATGTTGTTACGCAAACACATAAGTGGCTGATTTGTTATGATAACACATTCGTAACTGACTAAAGTAGATTATCCAAACCATTGTGCGAGTTTGGGTGTCCATAAGCAAATAGTTATGATTTAATTTGTAAGATTCATTTATTCAAAATCAAAATTAATCCTTAAATCACAAGGGACCAAACCCGTGGCTGATTTTTTTTTATCTCCTCTATGTTTTTGAAGACAAGCTTTGGAATTTTATTTGGAGGGTGAGCAGAAAGAAAAGAAAAATATAGTTTCAAGTATAGCAAAGTTGCAGAAATGAGAATTTTCTTTTTCCGTTTCAAAGTTGCAAGAAAAAAAACTAAATGGGAAGCAAAATATATTATTTCTTTTGCAGTTTCTGATGCTGTCGTGTTGCAGCTGGAGGGTTTGAAAGAGAAGATTGAAGACGTTGATTGCTGCAAAGAGGATGACCATAGTGACATGGGAACATCAACGAAGGTAAGAAGTACCATCGAAAATAGCAAGAAACTTGCAGCAGATGTTGCAGGCGAGGAAATTGATCTTGACATCAAGCCTTTCAGTGATTTTACACTACTCTTCGAGGAGAAAGATATGGGTTCAGAGAAGATGGATATTAAGTCGTTTAGGGTAATGTTATTGAATGAGAAAGAGGGATATTTTAGCCCAGGCAGTGATTGTAGTGCCAATATACGGAATGAAGACAAGAATCCCCCACATCAAATCCTTAGTCAGCTTGAACAGACTTCTTCATCTATGAAATACCCATCTGGTACTAATAATATAGCTGGTATGGATAGCATCAATGACCAAGGTCTTATGCATCTGGCTGAGGCGCTCTGTGGCATGGGCCTTCCTCCAAAGGCATATCAACAAATTTTCAGAATGGATGAAAGATCTCTTCATGAAGATTCTTGCAATCGCTTTTCCAATGAAGAAGACCAAGGTGCTGCAAGTACTCTGCCATGGTGGGAGTATTGGCCTTGAGATCATGAAGCTGTTGAATGGGCTTGATCCTTGCTCAGTAGTACTGAAATATCTTTCCCTTGCAATAGATATATGGTAGAAAGGAAAAATGAACCTTATGGCCAAATTAATATTCTGTTCGTCAGATGGATTATTGTAAAATCTTATGGCTTGCAAGGAAGTCTGCTTAAAGATTGTAAAAGAGGTAGATTCTTGCAATATTAAGTTAATGTAAATTTCAGTATGCATTAAATGTATATTGTTGGCTATGTCCTAAGGAGATTGCAGTGGTGGTGGGCGAAGAGGAGAAATTGTAAAAGAGAGACGCTGCTAAGATACAAATTTAAGCTGAACATAAATTGGTCCTTTGGAACCTCTGTGAGACAGCTTCCATCTTGGCACATCTTCAAACTAAACAGTTTTGGATAATCTGCAGTCTGGATTGGCTTATAGATTGACTACTAAATTTAGAGTATTGCATGTACAGAAGGGGAGAAAGTCATGGAAAAAGGGGCCCTTCCTTTAGGCATGCCATGTATTCTCCATGATAAGTTATGCAAGCTTTATTGTAAATCTATATTGTTCAACTTAAAAGAGGGCGAATTGATGAAAATCTCATAAACATGCAGGCTAAGCTAAACCAACATAGACAGTGGTTGTATACAAGCTTACTGGTAAGATATACAGAAAGTTATACACAAGTATGCTAATAACCTATTTCATAATCAATGTATTCTTCAACTACAATACTTGTTGCACGAAAAATTGATACTGTGAAGGAGAAATGAACAGACCATCTTAGCATCTTTAGATTGTCGCTTTATCTGCCTACAAGTAGACTTGAAAAGTTTTGAATGCTCTGATTACCGTGAAATGTTTGGGACATTGTTTATAAGATACTCGCATACAAGAGTTTAAGATTTGTCCCAAATTTTCAATTAGTTGTAAAGTGAAGAAAGTTCTCAATGGCCAGGCAAGGTTCCAAGGGGACGTGATTGACACATGTGGCAATTCTGGAAAGCAGGTCTCTGGTTCCCAAGGGATATCTGTCATATTTAATACTGTTGGAATAATAGAGAAATTAGGATAATTAGTTAAGATATGCTTAACTAAGTTATTGTGTATCTTCCATATTTAGGTTTGATCAGTTTCAAGATCCACCTTTGTAGGAGGTTGTTGTAAGCACCTTGTGCTATATAAGTG
>ML781861.1:82770-109701 GCA_009831015.1 Picea engelmannii | reverse complement strand
ATCCACCTTTGTAGGAGGTTGTTGTAAGCACCTTGTGCTATATAAGTGTGTAAATGATTTACATTAATATAACAGCTTATGTGAGCGTAGACTCACTCACTGGTGATGTGCCCTTGTGGCTTCACTGTGATTAATTTTAACTAATACTCAGTCCAGTCATGTATAATGTTTTTGGCCTGTCTCAAGGCTGTCAAAGGTCTACGAACATGGGGAAATTTCTGTTGTACTAAATAGACAAATTTCATCGAGAAAAGCTTCATCACCAATAAACAATGATGATAACACTATCAGACTGTTAAACTTTTAAAACGTAAATCATTGACATCCTACAGAGACTAGTTCAAACTAGAATTACTGTCCTCTTGGTTGAACATATTTCTCAATGCAGATCAATGGGACAATGTTTAATGAGACCATGAATTAGAGACTTTGGGCAACCCAATCAAGTGCTTTAAAGAACCAGAATATTAGATGTGGTTTCCATATATCTTTAAGCATATTTTAATTTTAGTGCTTGGTCTTGTGGCAATAGGTTCAACATCCAATCAAATGAATCCTTGTAGCTAAGGATATCTTCATATTTCTCTTATTCAATTACCTTAACCTTTGTTGTGGACATATGTGGTGGTAGCATAATTGCTCAGCACGTAAGTATCATAGTAAACTTGAGGAATTATGAGTTTGAGAGTTTGATCCTCTCACCAAATTTCCCAGGTAAAACTACCATTTCGATTTTGAAATGGGTACACATTTTACCAACCGTACTCAATAAAGAGAAATCTACACTAATTTTCTAGATTCAAGAAAATTCACATATGAGACAAACATTACAAACTCTTCAATATGGACTATAGAATACACCTCACTTCTCAAAACCAAAAAATGTGTATGTTAATTGTGGTTTTATATTATTTGCAATATATAAAAGTGCTTCCATGCAACTTTATACTTTTAGGTATTTCTTTTTTCATCTTTTTGGCCAGGATATGGCATGTCTTCAATATCTTGAGTTTGGGATACGGATCACTAATATATCCTATCTAGATACAATTCAATAGGAACACTGAAAGATATTGCAGCCGTTATTGAAACAAAAGTCGACGAGCCCAAGGTCGCCAAGAAGGCGAAGGCTCCAAAGAAAAAGAAGCCCAAGGCTCCCGAAGGCTCCAAGTCTGCCCCTGCTCATCCTCCATGCTTTCAAGTATAGTTCGTTAAATGATTTAATTTAGTAACATTAAATTTCTTTTCTTTCATTCCGTGAATCTATTGGAGTGTGGCTTGTTATGGCAGAAGATCTTGTTATATAACTTGTTGAATATGGATTTTTCAGATGATCAAAGGGGCGATCTCTGCCCTGAAGGAGAAGGGATGTTCAAGTCTCAGGGCCATCCTGAAGGAGAAGGGAGGTTCAAGTCCCAGGGCCATCGCTAAATACATGGAGGAGGCTAAATACATGGAGGAGAAGCACAAGGCGGTTTTTCCCCCTAACTACAAGAAGATGCTCCCTGTGAAGATCAAGAAACGCCTTTTGCCTGACAAGCTTACTAAGGTGAAGGCTTCTCTCAAGCTAGCAAAGGGAGTCAAGAAGGTCCCTGCAAAGAAGCCTGTCAAGAAGACTGTGAAGCCTGTAAAGAAGACTATGAAGCCCGCATAAACCAATTTGATATAAACCAAATATATATCAACCAATATAAACCAATTTGATATATATGGTATATTTACTAATCTTTGGACAATTCAAATCAAATCATGCTTTTAGGCAAATTTCTTTAACTTTACTAACTTTATAAGTTTGTTCCCCTTTAATCACAATTTAATACATATGATCTATTTTATAATCTTAATGGTATGTATGTGATGGAATAAACCAATTTGATATATATGATATCTTTACTAAGAGCTCAAAGTAGGAGTTGAAATTGGACTCAACAAAAATCACTAAGTAGAATAATAAATATTTTCATGTTTGGGTATAAAAACTTATAAAGGTACTCGTTGATTTTCTCATCCAGTTCGCAAGTAAACTTTGCAAACCATCAACAATTTTGGGCCAACACAAAGCCATATTTTGAGACCCTCAATTACTTGAGCATCAAGCTTGTTCCTACTGATTCGAAGTTGTCCGAAGCAAGTATGGATTTCTAGCAAATCAATTCATCTCGTTTCTATGAAAAGCAAAGTTTGACTTGGAAGTCTTCTATAACTTGGCCAAGTTTTGTCACAAGACTTAAAAACCTTAGTTTTCTTCCTAAGAGAAAGAAGTATCATTTTTCCCAAGATCTAAAAATACTTTAATTCGTGTGAGAATTTAAATTGACACCAAAATAAACAACTCTCATGTTTACAAGTTTATAAGTTTACAATTTTCACAATAATGTAACCATATTTAGTGTTTGAACTCGGTGCATATTTAAAATATAATGTGAGGAATATCTAGGTCTTCCATTTTTTAGAAGTATATATAATTTATCTTACAAATAATTAATGTAAAATTAGTTCTAGCTAACATCAATGACATCGTTTTGAATTTATTAGTGATTAATGGTGATAACAAAATTTGTCATCTATTTTATTGCATTTTCATATCAAATTGTAATTAGATGATATCTATTTTTTTTGTTTTTAAGATATACTTGAAAAAAATTATACACTATTCATTTCTCTATATTATCTGTGTTTCATTGATTATTCTCTCACTAAATATTATGATGGTCATAAAAACATATGTTACTTAGTTGTTTTCAATGTTCCCTTTCCCCGCTTCGGAGGTATGCTAGTTGTGTTTCAAATGCTCAATTAATGTGTCTAATAAATAAAAACATAAAAATGGTGAAGCATTGATAATTATAACGCTTCTTTGTCTCCATAATTATAACTATATTTTAAATGCTAAATTAATATGGTAGGAAAACACCCTAAAACTTGGAAGTGAATAAATTTGATTACAATGCAACATAGAATTTTAAAACCATTTCTAAAAGTAATGACAACTAATGATACCTTTTTCTTTTGAATAAGGAGAAACATATTTTAATGAAAAAATCTTGGATTGGAAAAACTGATATTAAGCATCAAGACTTTTGTACCTAAAATGCAGCAACACTACCTTTTAATTGTTGAAATTTACAAATATAAAGATTCTAAAAGTTTTAGATAGTTTTATGCATGGTCAACAAAGTAAAAATATAACATAAAAAGGATTTTGTATAGAATGTTCCCCAGGCTTAAAAAACCTTTTAATTGTTGAAATTTACAAATATAAAGATTCTAAAAGTTTTAGATAGTTTTATGCATGGTCAACAAAGTAAAAATATAACATAAAAAGGATTTTGTATAGAATGTTCCCGAGGCTTAAAAAACATGTAATTTTGAAGTATGATTTAGATGATGGATACAATAATTGTGGATAAGTGTGGATTGTATACAAAGAAAATACATATAGTTCTTGCAATAAGGATCTTACCTTGATGGATAAAATAGACTTAAAAAACATGTAATTTTGAAGTATGATTTACATGATGTGGATTGTATACAAAGAGAATACATATAGTGCTTGCACATATATGTAATTATGTTTGAGCAACGTATGGGATTTTCGCTCAAATCATCTCAAAATCTTGTAGGTAGACAGAGCAAAATTGAATGGTCAGGTGAGTCACTAATCGTACCTCACCCACAACGGGCGAGTCACTAACTGTACCTCACCTTTATTGGGTCAGGTGAATCACTGCTAGGCCCTAATATTTGTCGAGATTGAAAGGTTAGGCGAGTCAATAATCATACCTCACCCATAACAAGCGAGTCACTCACTGTACCTCACCTTTATTGGGTTAGGCGAATCACTGCCAGGCCCTGATATTTACCGAAATTGAATGGTCAGGCGAGTCACTAATCGTACCTCACCCACAATGGGTGAGTCACTAACTGTACCTCACCTTATTGGGTCAGGCGAATCACTACCAGATCTTGATATTTTCCAGGCCCCAAGATTTGTTCCCCTCAAATCACTATGCTCAAGGAAGGCCCTAGTCTGATATTTCTTCCCCTCAAATCATTCGCATAGCTTTGGTAAGGTCCTGGCCTTTTATTTCTATTCCCCTCAAACTATTCTATTTATTCCCCTAAATGAAGGTAAGTAAGTGAAACCCATTGAGGAGAATAAATAAAGGGCCCTTCGGCTCATAGGTTTAGGACCAACCATAACCCCTATTCCACAAATTATTGAAAGTCTACTACCCTTTCATCTACCTACTTCTTGGTCTTCGGTCACACCAATTTCGTTTTGGTTTAAACCACCTCTGCCTACCCGTTGTTCGCCCAGTTAGAAAGCATGTTGGCATGGTTTCCCTGCCCGAGATTATTTTAGAGGTCCCTACCATATTTCATGTTGCTGATGTCTGCCCGCGAATAGGTTGGTCCCCGCTTCCTTCCTCTCCCAAGACCCTTAACAGTCGAGTGCCTAAATACCCTTATACCCTTTCTTCAGTCAGTCAAAGAAAAAATATTTGTGAGAAAAGTCAAGAAAGAAACATGAAACAAAAACCTTACCATGATGGATAAAATAATTGTGAATTGTATACAAAGAAAATACATAGAGTGCTTACAAAAAGGACTTTACTATGTTAAATCCACAATTATACTAATTGTATATTGTATACAAAGAGAATACATATAATGCTTGCAACAAGGACCTTACCATTATGAATACAATAATTGTGGATTGTATACAAAGAGAATACATAGAGTGCTTGCGACAACAACTTTACTATGTTAAATTTAATTATAATATGAATGCTAAATTATAAATTAACAACTTTACTATGTTAAATTTAATTATAATATGAATGCTAAATTATAAATTATTTGTAACAAGTACTTTACTATGTTAAATTTAATTATAATAATTTTGGATTGTATATAAAGAGAATATATATCTTGCTTGCAACAAGAAGTTTACCATGATCGTACAATAATTATGGATTGTATACAAAGAGAATACATAGAGTGCTTGCAACAAGAACTTTACCATGATCGTACAATAATTATGGATTGTATACAAAGAGAATATAGAGTGCTTGTAACAAGGATTTTACTATGCTAAATTTAATTATAATATGAATGTTAAATTATAAATTATATTATAAGTTTCAATTCATATTTACCTTTAGAATGGTAAAAAAAAATGCACCAAAAGAAAATAGACTAATACATCATAATTAATAAACATGAGATAAAACAACTTAGCATTATTTCTTTTACAAAAATATATTTCCTCATTGTTTAAATGTTTGGGTTTTAAAATTCTAAGGAAAGAGGGAAGACAATGCATATTAATAAATATTTTACAATGTGTTTGGTTTTTTTTTTTATCTTTGTGCCAACTATATAGGATGTGTAATGTGTGAGTATGACTTTAATATCAAAATTTTAATGTTGTGATAATTTATAATAAAAACATGGTTATTAATTTAATAATAACTATGACTTTAAAATAAAAATTCTATGAAAAAAATTATATTTTGAGTTAAAAAACCAAAATTAACACTTGAATTTAGAAATGATGTTTCTAGAGTCATTTTTTTTCCTGAATTAAAATTACAACCATTTGCTACCATACCCATAAAATTATGTAATGTCATGAACATGTTTACGTTTTGAATCTTTGAAAACTTCAAAAAATTATAAGTCAAAAGCTTCTAAAAATAACCTTCAAATTGTGCATTGGAATAAGGTTTTCATTTTATCAAAGTTAAAAATCCATTTTCTCTACTGCTGAAAGTTGGAAGTCTTCCGCGATGGATTTTAGTCATCGGAGGAGTGCACACATTTTGATTTATATCAAAGTGGAAATCCTCCACTGAAAATGTTTATGGAGTTAAACTTTGGGTTCTAATTAGAGTCAAAAGTGAAATTTGAACTCCACTGAAAGTGAAATTTGAAAGTGGACATTGTCCTCTGATTTATTTTTTATAAGTTAAAATTTGACTTCAATTGGAGTGGAAAGTAAAATTCTAACTCCGTCGAACTCTGCCCAAGGTGAAACTCTAACTTTGATCAAAAGTCAAGAATGCACTCCGACGAAGGTTAAAAAATGAAAAATATTCTTTTGATGATTGGAGAAGAAAATTACTTTGATCAAAACCAAAAGTGGGAAAGTCACTTCAAAAAAGTGTTTAAAGCCCATCGTTGATTCACAGAACTTTTTAAAGTTTTTGCAGAGTTTAAAGTTCAACTAAGAGACCACTGAAGATGAAATTCTTGCTTGATAATTGTTGAATGGCATTGCTCTGCGACCAATGTTTTACCCAACATGAATGAGTTTTTACTACTTCAAATTTAACTCAATCTATTGTCCAAAATACTCATCATCATCAAAATTTAATTCAACCCTACTTAAACAACCAAATATGCAATGTTTGTCTTCATGTATGATATTATTTGAGAAGTGTTGCAATAGTAGGGTACATTACATATTTTAGTGAATGCAATGTTTTCATTGTAGAGTAAACTCGACACTTTCAATAATCTTATGATAGTTGATAAATAATATATGTAAGAATTATTTCAACCATTGGTATAAATATAATTTGATTCATTATTATTATTCCAATGAGATGATGGTAAAACTAATTAATGTCTTGAATGTAGACAACTGCAGGAACTCGAAACATGACTTATGAAAGCATAGGAATTCACCATAGCAAAGACAAGAAGTGAAATTTTTGACAACATCAAACCTAAAATGGACATAGATGTAACAATAACAAAAGGATGAAGTACTTATGCATGAACAACGATCAGATGTGGAGCCAAAAATGATGAGTAAGTAGTCAAGGCTTGAAGTGCTTCAGGGTTCAATTGTCATGTCTTGGGTCATATGGGTTGGGATTATAGTGTGTAAGGGGATAAAGGGGTGACTATGTATACTGACATAGTGTGTCTGAGACCATAATGGCTAGCATCAAAGTGTGTGTACATGGGTTAGTGAGTTTGTGGTCATTTCAATTATGGAGCAAGGTATGTTTGGGGTCATAGTAGTTAGTCGTTAGAATGTTTTAGGGTGTAATTTTCATGTCATGAGTTATAGGGGTAAATGATTATACTGTGTAAAGGGTTAGAATCTATTTGGGACCATCATGAAAATTTCAATGTCGGAGCATTGAGTACTTGAGAGGTTGGATGTCAAGTGAGTAGTAAAATGGTATCATGAGAAAAGCTTCCTTAAGGCCTTAATGGAAACTAGTGTGCTAGTTACAGGTTTAGAACAAGTGTAGGTTATTAAGATGGTCAATATGAGTCAACCACGTTAACTATGGTCAACTATAGTCAAACATGATGAATTATGCTCAATCATGGTCAACAATGGTCAATGGAGATCAATGTCGTCAATAAGGGTGAAGGGTTAGTTGGTTACTAGAGTGAATGTAATAGGAGGGTCACAGGTTAAGGGATTAGTAAGTTACATAGTTAATGGATGAGTGGGTATGTTTCTATGAAGTTAGTGGGTTAAGGGGTTATGAGATGGGTTCAATGGGATTAAATAGTTAGGAGGTTCATGGGGTCATACATCAACCATGGTCAAATATGACTAGTGGGTTACTAGGGTCATGGGATTAGGGATCAAGGGTTAGTGGGGTTAGTGGATTAATCATTAAATAGTTAGTGGGTTACGGGTTTAGGGCTAGTACAATTAGTGGGGTTAAGGGTCATGGTGTATTAAAGGGGTTAGCATATTCAAATTCACAATGTTAAGAGTGATTCTATCAATCCCTCAACGAGTTTATTCCTATGTTTATAATAAAAAAGTATTAGGGGTCATAGTGTGTCAAGGGTCATAATTGTTAGTGTCTATAGTGTATAAGGGGTTTAGTGTACTTTCGAGATCATAATATATTAAATTATGATTGTGTTCGGACTCAAATGGGTTAATGCCAACCATAGTGTATTATAGGATTAGTGTGTTCGGGGTCGTAATGTGTTAGGCGTGATTGCATCGGGGATCATAGTGTATTAAGGGGTTGTTGTGTTCATGGTCACAATGTTATGGGGATAGTGCGTTCATGGTCACAAAGTGTCAGGAGGTGATAGTATCGAGGGTCATACGGGTTAGGGGAATCTTGTTGTTGTTGTTGTTGTTCTTTTTCGTGTTCTTCTTCTTATTATTATTATCAAATTATTATTATTATTATTACTATCATCCAAGGAAAACCTCACAAGATCATCTCTATCCATTGGAATATATGAATGGATCTTAGCTCAAACATCAACCACAATAGTAGTTGGTAACCTAGAGGGACTCAATGAGACTTGAACCTTGGCTAGATTAGGACATGAGACCTTACAATGAACTCCTCCTTGAAGAAATTTGATCAAAGTGATTGAGCTAATCCAATAGACTTATTAGGGTATTGTTATTACCAGTAATACTAATTATCTATTGTGTATTATTTACTATTATCATTATTTATTACTATCATTGTTTTTTTTTCTCAAATGGGAAGCAATTTTTTACGGACAATAAACTTAGAAATAAACATGTTGCACCCTCCTACATTTAATCAAAGAATGGGTTTGTTAGTACTTTGTTAGAGTCATTACAATAATATGCCCGAAGGATACATCAACAACACTCTACCCAATGGATACAATCAATAATTAACACAAGTACCAAGATCAATAACTATATTTGGGAAACCCCATGCTAAGGAGGAGCATACTTGTAGGTTTGAATCGAGGTTATTGTCACAACAAATGCTCCACCTTGTTTCTAGATCACAATTTGATGAACTTATAAAATTCTTGACCTTAAGGAGAACATGGGGGTGAGATTTGATCCACTAAGGTAATGAAATGAAAACCCCACTCATTCGATTACTACCTCCAATGACCCCCATGATTGTCTTAAATACTAGGGGGGGATTCATGGAATTGAACCTTGATTAGTGGTGAAAATATTATTTATTTTAACATTATTATATTTAACATTTATTTGGTATGTTCTTAGGAATCAATAATATCTTAAGAAAAGGTATTATTTTTTTAGGTGATAAAAACATTTTTATAGACGTTTATGTAGACATAATGTTGACATTATGAGAGGAATTATAGTAGAGGTTTGCATGCATGTGTCGTATAAACCCTATGAAATCCAATATTGAGACAATGAGTTGCAAAATTAACTATTTTGGACTATCGAATATAGGTATGTCTTGGACATTTTTTCTACTAATAAATTAGAGAAAATTTTGTAGTGAAGTCTCATGAACATACATTACAAATATTCCATAGAAAACCTCAAAGATTTTTTTTTTTATACCAATCATGATAAAATTGTATTAGTATTCATATAGACATTTCATCACAACAACTAGTTGCAAATATAGTGAAAGTATACTATATTGTCCACTAATTATTATGATATCTCTTTCATTCTTGAAATCAACTAATCAATTAAGAGCGTGTCAATCACTAAAATCACAACACAAAACACCATGGATACAATATTTACCTTGGAGATACACATAAGTGAAAAAGTCCAATGAGAAATATGCATCATGCTTTGTGTGTTTTACTTCCATATTTACAATGCAAAATATAGAGAAAAATAATAACTCACTATGGAGTAGATATACACAATGGCCTAAAACAGTACCATGGTCATTTTCTTCCTCTTCTACTCAACTATGGAACAATTTTTTTTACAAATGGAACAAAACCCCTTTCTTACATTAGGGCTAAAGTTTTACAACTATAATTATGGTAAGGGTTTTTTTTTTTCATAACCTAACTCTCAATAAAGGTTACCATTTCACCTTTAAAGTCTTGCTGAAAGGGTTACCATTTCACCTTTAGAGTCTTGTTGAAACTCTACATGTGTGAATAATGGAGGTTCACATGGATTAATATAGACTCCAATAGAAGTGCTCGTTGTACTATTGGAAATCTCTCTTAAATAGAAACTTGTTTCAATGTTAACATTGCTTAGTCTATTTCAAGATCGTCCTAGAGATAACCCCTTAGGCATACATTCATTTTTCACCTACAAATGAAAAAAAATATATGAAAGATTTGGTGATACATTTTGAATCAATTTGGTTGACTTTAAGCTTTGGTTAGATTTGTTGATGGAAATTTTGTGTAATGAATCACATGGAGCTCATTGGTTGGTATCTCTATAACACTTGTTTTTTATACTTTCTCGCAAATTTTAAATTAGAGTGTATAATTTGACAAATGTTAAAAAAAAAAACGATTCGTTTCGTGGGACATTTCTTTTCCACACAAATATACAAATTATCTACTCTTTCTCCACATTGACTTCAATTATGGTTATTTTTTGGAAATATTTAGCTTAACCCGTATTTACAGTAATTGAATCCTAGGTCCATCATACATGGAGAACAAGTGTTTTGATCATTCAGTTTACTAGTGGATTTACTTAGTATGCATAATGTTTTTTTTTTATACTTAGAAAAGTCAAAAGATTTATATTTTTACTTGAAAGAAAATTAAAATGAATTTATACTTCCAAATGAAGGCCATGAGAGAATGATGTGTTTTATCTGATCTTATCTATATATACATTAACAAGTTAAAGGGTTGTTTGGAAGGACCAGGTTGTGTTGGTACAACTCTAACTAGAATAGTCATCACCGTTCTTCTATATGTTGATGATATTGTTCTTATGACGAGGTGTCCCTATGATTTTGATAAAAAACAAAAAATTCCCAAGGATTTTTTCTCTAGTATGGGTATGACTATTAACACTAACAAAAAAATGTTATGATAATGGGTCCAAAAATATCACTTACACTATTTTCATGTATGACAACAATAGTTTCGAGGAAGTGACTTCATACAAATATCTCATAATTGATCTTCATCAAAAACTTAACTAGAACTATGTCATTGAGAAAAAGATAAATGGAGGGTGGAAAGCTTATTATGGCCTTGAAAACAACTATAAATCAATGGACCATTAGCTTTGGGATAAGAAGAAGCTCCTCTTTGAGACTCTCGTCACTTATCTTATATGGTTGTGAAATTTTGGGTTACAACATCTCTGGCGAATCATGGAGAAAGATAGAGAAAATGAAAATGTTTTATAATTTATCATATTAAAATTAAAGGCAATACACCCTATCATATCCTCTTCATAGAAGTGAGTCTTTACACCAATGAGAACATGGCTATGACTAGGTACCTAATGTAAAAGAACAACATAAACAACATGGGAGACAAGAGTATTCCTAATATTTCTTCAGACTCCAATCAAAACCACCTACCACTCAAGTGGGGTTGGCATAAAGATGTCAAGTCTTGGCTAAATCATTGGAATCATTGGGTAATATAGGAAAATGTCAATAATATTAAAATTATTATTACATCTAAATTTAAGGAAAAATTGTGGTGCGAGAAAGAATTAGAAGATAAGAGAAAATTAATTTAATCTAAAAGGAGGTGACCAACCCTAATATAGAATATCAAAAGAATATATCTTTTAACTAGTGTAAAGAAGAAGATTGACATTGCTAAAATGAGAACAAACTCTCATGAGCTCCATAGTGAAACGAGGCGTTGGAAAACTCTTAAGGTGTCATTGATCAATAGAATTTGTCATCTTTATAACACTAAGAGGTTTGAAGATAATGACACTTTCTCTTAGAATGTCATGCTTACAATTTCAAAATATTAGTTATAATAATTACCTTCCTAAGCTTTTAACTAATCAAACTTATCATAATTTAGTAAACCAAATAATTCATTACCAATTGCTTACCTTTTTTAAATATTTAATAAATGAAGTTGATCTTGATAAAAGTTAATAACCACGATCATCATCATCATAATAATAAGAATATATATTACATCAAAGATGAAAAAATGACCTTGTTTTCCTTGAGAGAGAGTACTAGTAGATGAACTTGCAAACGTCTAACGAGCCAACTGTAAGGCCTTGGGAGCTTAGCTATGGTGTACACACTTCCACTATAGTCTGAATCGGGTAAGAAAGATGATCGATACAAATGAAGAGATAAACATCTTCATATAGTGGGGATTTGGGGTTACTCGGGTGCACGATGTACCAAGGGATGACTCCACCCAAGGTGCCTTGCAACGAAATTCAAACAATGAATGATTTGATGAAGAGTTGAGGGAAATACTTGGGTGCTTCATCAACGAAGGGAAAATCGACTAAGGCATGGAGAGTGCACTTAGGCAAGTTGACTTGTCTCACCTAAGGGGCATGCATACCCAAAATGATGAGTTAGTTAGATGGATGGGGCGCATCGGTCGCAAGGGGCATAATGGTTGAGAGTGCATGGGTTCCTTTAGGTGATCAGGTCCACTAAGGGGTGCAACAATATGTTTGGACATGGGTTCGTGAAGGGGTGCGACACCCCCAAAGGACGCCACAATTCGCGATGGTGAAATTTGGAGAGCCTATAAGAGAATAAGGGCACACAACCAAGGAAGGAAAGTTTAGAAGAACTTAGAGACAAGTAGAGCTCTACAATTCTGAAGAAGACGAAGAGAAGGATGTCCCTCAAGGAGCCATGTCCCTTCACTCTAGGAGGACTTGTGTTTCCTTGAGGAGGAGAGTTTTATAGACATATTTGGGCAAATTTATCTTGGGAAGTTTTTGGATAATTTTGAAAACATAGATCTATGGAGGCATGTGTGAGGCAGAATCGAAATCTATGAAGTATGTGGAAACAAAGAGGTAGAGCCTATGAAAACGAAGAGAAAACAAGTTTGCAGTTGAGGGTGTGTCTAAGGTGCACCACAGGTGGTTGTGGAGACGGTTGGGATAGAGATTCTTGTGGTGATGGGTTTGTTCATGAGTGTCTTGGTGAAGTGAGGCGAGTCGTTTGACTCTGCCGAAGTTGTAAACTGAGTCGGTAGTGCTCATGTTGTAATTTTTCTGAAATAAAAAATACTTAGTCGAGTGTTAGGCATGGTTTGTGTTACCCGCACTATATCTATGTTTATCTTGTTTGTTTCATTGTTGTTATTTGTTACAAGGAAAATATCAATGGCAAGGAGTAAACCACAATAGATGGAACGACACCAAGAAATCAACTCTAATCTCAAGTATGCTAGATATATAGAAATGCTAAAAAGAGAAGGATAAAAGCCTACCTCGTTCGGACGTCCGAAGAAGACCATGAATGAGCTCACAATCGAAAGCTTGATGCTTGCAACTTGTCCTCAACAATCAATATATACAAGAATATAGAAATTATATAGAATGTTAGCATATAAACTAGCATAATCCATTAACATGTATACCAAATATGCCCATGGCAATTAATGTAAATATTTGCGACATATAATTGGATGAGAAAAGAGTATTTCTATTAATGTAATCAATAGAAGTACATAGGTGACAAAATTTTGCAATGACACATATCAGAATCGAGAAACTAAGTCCCTCTAGCTGGACCTTCACCACGTCAATCCTCCACAAAGGCAAGATCACAAGTAGTAGGAGTAATTGAGTTTCTCCTTCTCAAGATAGGAAGAGCTTTGGGGATGAACACAAGACGTTCATACTTTCAAGGACAAAGGGATGCAGACTCAATATGAAGTGAAATTTCTCCAGAGTGTCTTTGCTTTCAATGATGTGTGTATTCAAGGCTTGTATATGGCTCGATTTATAGCCTCCAAATGGATTTGAAGGGTTGAGTCAGAGCGTTTCCAGTATATGGAAGGTCAAATATCATGGATCTCGTGACATGGCATGGAAAACCAACATATTTTTAACTTTTGAGCACAAAACCCAATGTACATGGGATGTAATGGAGCAACCTACGTATACACAAGCTATCTAATTGTGTCCCACGTATATGTGCAAAACTTTGATTTTTTTACTCTGGAGTGAGAAACATGGGGGATTTGAGTCTGTAGCGATAAATGGAAGGCCATCAAAGGAAGATGCATGGAGTGTGGAAAAACTTGCTATAACACTCTTGGATTTATGCTTAAAAATGACTAAGTGTTATAGCATTTAAGGAATGTATAAGTATATAAGAATTGCACTAGAATAGGAGTGTGACTCATCGATAGACTAGAACAGAGTATGGGTATGATCTAGGTGAAGAGGCATAGTCCGGAGGAAGCATCCTTGGTGTTTCCAAGAAGCTAAGTGAGAAACATTGTGGTATCGCATGCCCTCAAGAGGTGCCCAAATGTAAGGCATGTTGTGGGGATGTGATAGATGGTATCATATCATATTCATTGCAGATTTTGGAGAAGGGTTGGAAGATCTTCACCACTATCTCGACGATATATGGTATCAGAGAAAACTTTGAAGGAAGTTTGTTGTGAATTTAGTTCTTTGGGAACGTTCGTAGACTTGGTGTATGGTTTGGTGCAACGAACTTGTTCATCAAAGACTTTGCATCAAGATACAAAAAATGTTTGATTGACGGTGTGATGGGAAGGTTGAGCTAGGCACACACCTTTTATGGACCAAGAGAAACGTTTGTGGTGAAACAAATCACTTTAATAGGGTGGGTAACTACAAAACTCATCACAAAACTTGTTGCAAATTTGATCGCAGAGGCAGACTTGGTTATTCTGATTCGTGATGGAATTCAGTGTCAGACCTATTGTGCACACCTTGGAGAGACCAAGAACATAAGTTCATTTGGAGAAACAAACACTTGAGCAAGGAAGATGAATGCAAGATTATTGCACGTCTTTTTGCATATCTAACCGCATAAGTGATCACTGAAGCAAAATGCAGAGGGTGATTGTAGAAGTAGTTGTGAAGAGTAAGCAATTTTGGGTTGCAGCAAGGTGAAACACTTGGGTGCATTGGATGACCTGGGCAACCTAAAGTAGCTCTATAGTAGGAAGTTGGTTTGTAAGGTTTCCATCATGATGTCTTTGTGTCGTGCATCATCGAGAACAAAAAATGATTTGAGATGGGTTGTTGGGCGATGGGTATACCGAAAAATTCAAATGAGGTAGTTCTTCGCAAAGTTAAAATAGTCAATTAGCAGCGGTATGACTTGATTGTCAGTTGGTGGATGCATGGTGCCTTGAAGTAGAAGTAATTAAGGTGTGGAGATGGCAATACATTTGAGATGATTTCGTCCAGTTGCATACAAAGTTTGGACTTAGACGGATTTTGGAAGTGGATGGATGGACTCAGCCTTGTATCACAATGAAGTTCTTGCAGGTTGGTGTAGCTAAAGATAAGGGTTGAGGTGAGTTCATGTGGAGATTTGGTTTCTTGGAAAAGTGGAGCTCCAAGACAATAGGCTTAGAACATGGTTTCAACGAATGATGTCATTGACAAAGGTATGGATGGCTCAAGTTCTTGCATTTTCTAAGTGTTGTAATGAGTTCATTGAAGGAAAGACATATGACTTGGTGGTTCAAGTGAATTTTATTTTCATGATGAGAACCGACAGACTTGAAGGTGACTTAATTGGTGTATATTCAAAGGAGTCTTTCAATATTTTGGGATTCCTTGGTAGGGTGAATGTGTAGAGAGCGTGGGACAACCTGCTTAGATGAGTCCTGTGGTGGAATTATCAAGATTTGGATTTAATCGTGGAGGTGGCTTAGGGAAGCTACCAAACTCTTTGACAGTGTGTGTTGGACAAGTCATTGCGATGAAGTGGGAAATGAAGTTTCTAAATGTTTTGTTTGATAGGATGGGTGATGATTCCTTGTGTTTGGTGCCTTAGTCATTTTTGTTGTGTCATGTGATGGCTTGATAGTCGCTATGACAGTGCCAAAGTTTGGAAGCTTGCAAGAGGGAAAGGTATTTTCATTCCAAGAGATGGTTGGAGTCAATAGAGAAGAATCCATGAATTGTTCGAAGTCAACCTAAATGGGAAGAACATAGACCAAGTGACTTGGGTGGTTTTCAATCTCCTTTTGGATGGGACATTGGATGAGGCAGAGCACGCCTTGGTGAATTGAAGACGATTGTGCGATGACTCAAAGATACGACGGGGATATTTGGTTGGAGTTGGTAGAGTATTGGTGTGAATATGCCTAAGGCATGGTGTAACATGCCCATTATAATCCCTAGTTTAATTAATTATGTAGATACAATGTGTGGCTACGACCAAAGCGATGTAATATGTCAATTTTTATTTCTGAATGATAATGATAAAATGTGATGGAAACTGCTACGGGGACATGGACAGAGATGGGGGTTGAATTAATCCACAAGAGAGGAGAGGGCCTAAGATAATTCCTAAGAAGGGGTCCAAGGGGTAATTACCCATGTATATTAATTCAAACCATTTTCCTAAATTTGCTATTGGTATATGAACCTTCTAATTTTTTATTGAGTGTTCCCAAAGCCAATAATTGAATGCATGTAAGAGGGTGGGTGTAAGTGGTCACATCCCATATTTATCGGAAACATGGGGGAACAGTAAAATCATCTTGGGGAAGTGTGTGAGTCAAGAAAGTAAGCCAAAGGAGAGGAAATTCGTATGGGTAGCTACAACAGTTTTACAGAATCAAGTTTGTATGCATGAGTAGACAGTAGAGAGTAAGAAAGAGAGCTTTGGATGGAACAACCATGGAGGGAGAATTCTAGAGCATGTTGGAGTGTCTTTGGAGTATTTTGTAGCTGAATATTGAAGAGCCAGGTTGTCAAGCCTGAAGAGTGAACTCCTATGAGAGTTGCATTGTAACTACAAGTGTTTGTTGTTGTTTGCTGGCAGTTTTTCCTAGCAGCAAGTTCCCTTGAGTTTTCATCTAGGAGATTCCTGGTTACCTGTGTCAGAGAGACCCTGATAAATGATGGGATTCCCGAGGGATTGAGATCAGTGAAGGGGTACATTCCTTGGGTTGGGCAGGTCAAGAGGAAGAGAGCCAATGGAAAATAGGGATAGTTGTAGGAGAACATCAGTGGGTTGTGGGATTTTTGAGATGTGAGTGGATAGTGAGAGACCACCCTCTTTTGTGGATTAATATCCTCATCTCAAGGGAGACTTGTTGTTAATATTTGTAATTTCCATCCCAAGTAGTTGGTTGCACAATCGATTATAAAAGATAAGTGTTTAATCTTACTTATGTTTGTATTATGAGTTTACTTGTTGTGCATTAACTCTGTAATTGAGAATGATTTATATGTTGTTGAAATGAGTTGTTAGTTTCATTTCATATGTATTTTAGCATGAAGTGGATGCATTTAATTTATGGTAATAGAAAACAATTAAATCTAATTGTAATTGTAGTTGATAAGCTACATGAAATTGATTAGTTAGGTGAAAATTTTATTTTTTATTAGTATTGCACGACGTAATGTCCCTTGGTTGGGCTGGGAGATCTTACATTATGGTATCAACGCATATGATTCAAACAATGGGTTTGTATGGGCTCAAACTAGTGTGAGTTTGAAAAAAAAATTGATGTAGTTTTTGTCTATGATGAATTTGGGGGAAAATAGAGAAAAATAGAGTGAAATCCCCAAATTTGTGAGACAAATCTGAGTTAAAATGACCCATGATTGTATAAGAGAGGATCAATGGAGTAGATATGCATATTTTCAGAGTTAAATTCTACTTGGAATGTAGAAATTCGTGTTCTAATGGTAGATGTAGGGTTGAACAATGTTCAGTAAATCAAAGGCCAAGATCGTTTTTGATCTCAAGATCAATGATTGAGATTCATCGTGATAAATTAAAAAATTCATAAGGTTTTGACTATTTGAAAGGTTGAGTCAATCGACGAACATGATTTTTTTTTGGTCGTTTTGAAGTTGAAATAGAACGACCATCGAGATTTATTTTCGGAGGTTTTGAAAATGGATCAAATCAATGGCCTAGATTCATTTTCGGTTGTTGGGAGGTTGGGATCGATAAATGACAAGGATTCAATTCATAGGTTTGTGAGTGGTACCAACCGATGGTCAAGATAATCTTGGCTTGGAAATCGATGGCCCACATTGATTGAAGTTTGATTGAAAATTTTCTTAGTGTTGAATTTGGCCAAGGAAAATCGTCGACGACCAATGGTCGAGTTGGCCTATTCGGCGAAGTGTTTTTAGTTTCCAATGAAAATCGTCGATGGTCAATGGGCCAATGGTTGGGCGTCATCTGATTCGACGAAGTGTTTCAAATCAAGCAAGAGAATTCATTGATGACTGATGGTCGGGCGTCGGTCAATTCAATGAGATGTTCAGGTCATCCAAGAGAAACATCGATGGTCGATGAAGGAAAGAGGATGATGATGTGTCATGCCACGTAAAAATCCACATGTTTTGTCACGTCAAAAAATTTTACACCTTAGAATGATGTTTCATTCCACATCAATGTCCATGTGTCATGCCATGTCAACAGTTTCCATGTCATCCTAAAAGTGGTCGATGGTCGATGGTCGGGTCAACCGAACTAGAGAAGTGTTTCATCGGTTAGTGGGGATGACTGATGACCAATGATCTGATGGTCGAGTGTCAACTGAATTGGTGAGGAGTTTCATTCACTAATGAAAATCACCAACGGTCGACGACTGATGGTTGGGTCAGTTGGTTTAGCATGGTATTGCAAATCAATTGTCAAGGGATTGGGCCGATGGTCGATGGTCGGGTCGAAAGGTTGGGAAAAGTTTTGTGTGCACCCAACGGAGAAAATCGATCATAGATGGCCAATAGAGTAATATTAATGGCTCGTATTTCACCCTATTTTAGATCAACGACTCAAATTAAGGGTTGTTAACACAGTAAAACAATCAATTTTATATGAAATTTTCTGAATTTTTCATATTTTTGAAGGTCGTTAACTTGCAGGAAAATTTTCAGGACCTAAACATTGTTTTTATCCAATAAAACCCATGAAAATAGAGTGTACGAAGGTACACTTTTTATTGTATCTCAATAAAATATCTCTAGGAGAGCTTTCCAACAAGCTAATATGTTCGCAAAACAGAGCTCGTATGAGAAAGTTGCAACCAAGATAGTTAGGGTAAAATTCCATCGTCGAATTAATTCCATAGGGCATAACTCCTTTCTTAGAAGTTTTTTTGGGGCATAGGGGAAATCTATGGAAAACTTATGAACCATAAAATACAACCATGGAGCCAAATTTAGGATATAAGGATAAATTGGGTAAAACAACCTAAAATTCTCCGGACAATAACTTTCAGCTCAGAGCTCGGATTCGAGTAAACGAATAGTCGTTGGAAAGGTCTCGAGGAGTAGAAGACATATATCAACCTATAATTTTGATTTGGGAAATTTTTGTTTCCATAAATTAATGAAGATATTTCTATAATAGTAAAGGAGTAGAAAATCATAACATGTGGATGTTGTAACTTTTCACTCAAAGCTCAGAATGAACCATGAGTACAACCATTGGAAAGTTGTTTATGTGAGGAATGCATATAAGGAATCAGATTTTGATTTGGTGCATTGTATCCTTCATAAATTTGAATAAATAATAACTTGTATTCTAATTGATGAAATGTTTTATGTTATGGATGTTTTAACAATAATTATTACATGCACATTTCTTGCAAAATTAGAGGTACAGGAAAGAAAAATTAGTTCTTATATGAGGACTAGAGTTATGAATGATGCTCATGGTTCATATATCCACGAGGAAGAGATCATAAGTTTGCATTTCAGCATGGGTAATGCTGAGACAAAGTCTAATGTAAGAAGGGATACGCAGGAGCCTATCACTATGAGAAGCCTACATAGGGAAGTGCAGAGATATAGAGATGATAATGAAAGGATTATGAAGGCTTAGGAAGAGATACTTTAGATCTTAAACATGTTGCATAAGAAAGTTAACAAGGACTCTGGTACTAAGCAAGCATCTAGTGCTAGACAAGTGACAACATCCAGATCTCATAGCAAAAGGGATGATCATGGAAATGATAGGAAGTCAAGAAACATGAGCAGACACCATCATTATCTAAATAAATATACTAGAAGAACACATGCAAGTTGAGGGCCAGGGAGAATCCCAAGTGTGTCTCTTGTTCGGAGACAAAGAAGAAGTCCTAAGGAAGACATCCTACAAGGTGAACTCAGAAAGATCAAGAGACCAACTTTCAATGGTGAGAACACGAAAGGAGAGGAGGTCGAGGCCTGACTATTAGAAGTGAAGAAATATTTCTAGCTGCATAATTACCCCTCAAGGGTAGAAGCTATAATTTCCACCTACCACTTGCAAGAAAAGGAATCCATGTGGTGGGATCAACTTAAGCAAGCCAAGAAATTTTATGAGAAGAGGATCTCATGGAGACAATTCAAAGTATATTTCCAAGAGAAATATTTGTCTGAGAATTAATATAAAATAAATATGAAAGAGTTCTTTGAATTCAATTTGGGAAGTATGACAATGGACAAATATGAAAACAATTTCTTTGAATTGTTGAAGTATATTGACTTCATAAAGGATAAGAAAGTCAAAATACAAATGTTTTTAAGTGGGTTACCCTCCTTCTACAATGATAATATACAATATGATAACCTCGAGGCATTGGAGGAAACCATAAGGAGAGAAAGGAATATTTACGAACATAACAGATGAAAGCCAATTTTTTAAAAGGCTTGGTATGACAAGATGAAGGGGAAAATGATAAAAGGAAAATAGGTTTTAAGCCACCATTTTTCATGAACAACACCCAAAAAAATCAACAAGGTCAGTCAACCCAAAATGAGCACAAGAATGCAGATTCATTTGGGAAAAGGCCAAGGCAACATCCTGCACAATGTTGGGGGTGTGAGGGGAATCACTTGTATAGGGCCTGCCCTCACAAAGGAGAAATAATGAGTACTTTCCAAAAAATTTAGGAGGATGAAATAATGGAAGACATGGGAGGAAACATGCCACATATTTATACATCCTTCGAAAACAAGCAAGCATAGTATCAATCCCCCATGATTGAAGTGGAAGGTAAGATTGATAGCCATCCCATAACAATTTTAATTGATTATGGAACTATCCATAGTTACATAAATTATAACATTTTTGAAATATTTCACTTGCAAAGGAGTAAGGATAAGAAATCTTGGTTAGTTCTATTAGCCATACGAGATAAAAGGAAAATCAATCAGTTGGTTAAAGATTGTCTAATAGACATGAATGGGCTCAATATTGTTGGTTGTGGACCCTCATTATCTTCCTGATTCATAGGTCTTTGTTTTTAGTCGCGTTTATACCCCATGAAGACTATACACCCTGGAATATTGTACACCCGGGGGGGGGTTGCAGGGGGGGATTTCCCCCCCTGCGGGGTCAGGGGGAAAATGAGCCTCCGAAGGAAACATTTCCTTGTAAATGTATATTGTAATTTCATAGTAAATCTGGACCGTTCATTATAAGGTCACATATTTGACAGTAGAAGTTATGTTAGGGTTTTTTTCCCTAGAAGGCAACCCTCTTTTATGAGGGAAATGTATTAAGGCTATGCATCATTGCAAATATTGTATTCTAAGAGAGGAGATTGTGAGAGAAAGAATAGGAAGTTACAACGGGTGTGTTGTAGGTTGTATCCATTTTTCTAGATAATAAAAAGGAAGGACCTGGCAATTTCTCTGAAGGACGTAGCCCATAGTGGGTGAACGACGTATATCTGCGTCTCTATTGTATTTTGTATCTTCTGTGTTTTATTTCCGAATTTGTTTTTTATTTTATTGCTCCATGATCCTGTTTTTCTAACAACTAGTATCATAGAGAAAGGTAACTCGTAAGAAAAGAGGGTTCCTGGTTCGAGTGGGAGGAATGGTGGAAGATGGAAAGTTTAGGGTCGAGAAATTTAATGGTCAAAACTACTAGTTATGGAAGATGAAGATGTAATATTATTTATATCAGAAGGATCTATTCCTACCATTGGGTAGAATAGCAAAGAAGTAGATGACCATGAAGGACGAAGAATGGGAGGTTATTGACATAAAGGCACTAGGAACGATATGGCTGAGCCTGACAGCATCATTGTCTTTCAATATTTTGAAAGAAAATACAACGAAGGAGTTGATGAACCATTGGATAAACTGTACGAAAAACCCTCGACGTCCAATAAGGTATTTCTAATGAAGAAATTATTTAATATGAATATGTCATAAGGTGGGTCTGTTGCAGATCATTTAAATGAATTTAATATAGTTACTAATCAACTAAGTTCTATAAAAGTGGACTTTGATGATGAGGTCAAGGATCTTCTAATCTTGTGCTCATTACCAGAAAGCTAGAATGACTTAGTCATGGTTGTAAGTAACTTTGTCTTTGGTTCAAACACTTTAAAAATTGTTGATGTTGTCGGTGTTATCCTTAACAAGGAAATGCGATCGAAAAGCACAGGAGAGACATCAGGTAATGTGTTAAACATGGAGAAAAAGGGAATAAAAAAGGATAGAGAAAAGGGCTCAGGGAACCACGGGAATTCTAGGAAGGGAAGATCCAAATCTAGACTAGGAAATATAGATTTTTGGAATTGTGGGAAGAAATGACATTTGAAGAAAGACTGCAGAGCTCCAAAGAAACAAAGAGATGGACAACAAGAAAAAAATCAAGAAGCAAATGTAACAAGTAATGTGTTAAAAGATGCTTTGATTCTTTCTGTAGATAATATTTCCGAGTCTTTGGTAGTAGATTCAGGGGCTTCATTTCATGTCACGTCCCATAGGAAACATTTTCTAGATTATGTTCAAGGTGATTTTGGACATGTTCATTTGGGTGATGATGCACCATGCAAATTTCTTGGAATGGGAAAGGTAAAAATAAAGCAAAGGAATGGAAACCAATGGTTGTTGAAAGAGGTAAGACATGTTCAAGATCTAAGGAAAAATATAATTTCAACAGGGTAGTTGGAAAGTGAAGGTTGTATATCTATATTTACAGATAAGGCATGGAAGTTCACCAACAGATCACTAGTGATAGAAACAGGAGAGAAGGAAGGTACATTGTATTTATGTACCGGTAATATTGATTCTTCTATCTCTTTAGCTTCTATAGGAGTGGATACAAAACTGTGGCATCATAGGCTTAGACACATGAGTGAGAAGGGGATGCAGATACTTCACAAAAGAAATTTGTTGCCAGATCTTAAAAAAATTGATTTGGATTTCTGTGAGCACTGTGTTTATAGAAAATAGAAGACAGATATATTTCTTAGAGTCGGAAAAGAAAAGAAGAGTGAAAGGTTATAGCTTGTGCATACAGATGTATGGGGACCAACTCAGGTATCATCTCTTGGTGGCTCTCATTATTATGTTGATTTTATTAATGATGCAACTTGTTGGCCCTTGACCAAGTTTTGAAGTTACTTGGTCATATTTGATTTTTTGGGACTTCGACAGCCTGTCGAAGATGGAGTGCCAGGCGAAGCAGAGATGACAGGATCTTGGCCCACTTTTGGGCCCATTTCTGGTTTTGGGACAATGTAATGGGATAGGGATGTCGGCCCATGGGTTTACCCACGTTTAGGACCACTTTTGTAATGTATAAATAGACATCTAGGCATCTAGTAAACTATCTAAGGATTGTATCTATGTGCTATAGGATATGTACCGAGTGGGATCTGTGTGATCAAGGGGTTGTGCATCTTGTAAGACTTGCAGAGCTTAGTGCAAGTCCTTGTGTGGAGATATAGATGGCTTTGTGTTGTAACACAAGGAAGAAGGATCTAGCGAGCTGTGCAGATCTTATGTCCTGTGCGTAGGAGGATTTTGGTAGGTTTGTGCCTGTAACCGATTGGAGACACTAATAAAGAAAAAGAGTTGGTGGACATAGCCCTAGGGTGGGGGTGAACCACATAAATCAGTGTGTTATGCCTTGTGCTTTGACTTGATGTGTTTGTCTCTGCTTTGGCTAAGTGATTTGATATATTTAGATAGATCTACTTATGCTTTGTGCTTCATTATATGTGTATGAATAATAGATCTGATATGTATGAAGATGCTTGGTGCTGATATAATGTATATGATTTATTTTACTGTTGCTAAGTGCTAAATTACCTTAGATCTAAGTGAATACTGCGATGCTCTGTGTTATCTGCGAAGTATAAGAAGGGTTGAATATTGATGCCAAGTGCTCTGTACGCAATATAATCACAGGTCTGTGTCCCAGCTTAGGTTGTAGACACTTGAGTCCTGCAACCACCCTTGCCTCTACCTTGGGTGAGACTTCATCTGCTTCGCAGGTGTTTCCAAAAGGGATGATAGTTAGGGTTTTGTTGGTGCGTTGTTGTAGCGTTGAACCCTGGGTCTGCCCCTATGCCAACACAACTGTAAAAACTTGGGTTTATTGCATTCAATTTTTTTTTGATGTTTTTGATACTTTTAATAAATGGAAAGATTTGGTTGAGAACGAGACAGGAAAAAGGTTGAAGTATCTCAAATCAGACAATGGAAGTGAATATTGCAACAAGGAGTTTGATGATTACTGTTCATATCATGGGATTCGTAGAGAGAAGACAGTTCCAGGAACACCACAAGAAAATGGTGTGTCAGAAAGGATGAACAGGGCAATCATGGAGCATGCAAGGAGTATGAGATTGCATGTTGGGTTGCCCTTACAGTTCCGGGCAGATATTGTTGTTTTCTTAATAAAAAGAGGACCTTCAAGATCTTTGGATGGTGGAATTCCAGAGGAGGCATGTACATGTAAAAAGGTAAACTATTATTTTTTGAATACTTTCAGTTGTGAAGCATTTGTCCATATTGATAAGGAAAATAGAATAAAGCTTGAGTCAAAATCCAAGAAGTGTACCTTTATTGGATACAGTGTTAATGATTTTCATTATCGCTTATGGGATTATGAAAATCACAAAATAATTAGGAGTAGAGATGTCATATTCAATCAAAAGGTCATGTACAAAGATCAGTTGCAGGGAAAGATACAAGAAAAATAAAATAGAACACACAGTGCTTGATGAGATCACTAAAAATGAAATTCCAAAGGTACTAGAAAATAAAAATGTACAACAACAGGAGAAGAAGGTACCTCAAACTCCTGCAAGTGTTGTTACAATATTTACCAAGTTAAGTAGACCCCCTGAATGATGCTCTCCTTCATTGTATTATTTATTCTTGACTAACTCTGGTGAACCAAAATATTATGAAGAGGCAACGTAGGTAGATGCTAAAAAGAAGTGGGAGAAAGGCATGAAAGAGGAAATGGATTCACTGGTAAATAACCAGAATTGGGACTTGGTTTAGTTGCCTACAGGAAAAAGAGCATTGCAGAATATATGGGTTTACAATTTGAAGGAAGAAGATGGAGGAAAAAAGTGGCACAAGGCTAGACTTGTTGTAAAGGGGTTTGCACAAAAGAAAGGTATAGATTTCGATGAAATATTTTCTCTTGTTGTTAAGATGAATTCAATTAGGACTATTTTAAGTCTTGTGGGAGTAGAAGATTTGCACCTTGAACAGTTAGATGTAAAAACAAATTTTCTCCATGGGGGTTTTGAGGAAGAGATATGCAACGGCCACAGGGGTATGAGGTCAAAGGGAAGGAGAATTTGGTATGAAGGTTGAAGAAGAGCTTGTATGGCCTAAAGAAAGCTCCAAGGCAGTGGTATTTAAAGTTTGACAGGTTTATGACAGAACAAGGTTATAGTAGATGTCATTATGATCAATGTGTTTATTTTAAAAGGCTAGAAAATGGAAGCTATATTATCTTGATATTGTATGTAGATGACATGCTTGTTGCAGGGTCTAATATGCAGGATATAGATGTGTTCAAGAAGAAATTAGCTAATTCATTTGTAATGAAGGATTTGGGTGCTGCAAAGAAAATCCTTAATATGAGACTAACAAGAGACAAAAAAAATTGCAAATTGACATTGTCTCAGGGTGAGTACATAGAGAAGGTGTTGGAGAGGTTTAGAATGCATAATGAAAAACCAGTTAGTAGACCTTTGGCCAACCATTTCAAATTCATGAAGGAAATGTGTCCCAAGACACAAGAGGAGATAGAATACATGTCCAGGGTATCTTATTCATCAACAGTTGGTAGTTTGATGTATGTGACGGTTTGCACAAGACCATATATTGCACATGCAATGGGAGTTGTTGGAAGGTATATGAACAATCCAAGTAAAGAACATTGGGAGGCATTTAAGTGGATTCTCATGTATTCGAGAGGTACTTCTACTCATGCATTATTTTTTGGAGGTTCATGTTAGAATATAGAAGATTGTGTGATCGTTTTACCATTGAAAATACCCTCGTCACCCAACCATAGGCCTAAGACACCCTCCGAGCACCTTAACCTTGACTGAGAATTACTCCGGAAGCAAACCCTAGGCTAGATAACCAAACAAGGTGTAGAGCATCTTCCTCCAAGGATAGCGCACCAACAATAGCTAATCAGATAGTACAAACCCTAGCCAAGAGATAGTCCAAGCCAATACTAAAAACTAGTTGTTGTTGTTGCTGCACCTACAACCCTCCTCCACATGTGCGCACCAAACTGGGAACTGCAATTCTGAGATGTGTCAAATGAGAACTGGCGCTCTGTATTTATACTGGTTCTGCCAGATTTGCTGGGGCCGACTTCTCCTTCTGGATATGTGTCTGTTCAATATATTATTATTATTTCTGGCCGACTTCTTCTCTTGGAGGCTAATAACCTAATATAAATTATCTTCTTGAGTTGACAAGACTTCCAGGGTTATTAGCCAACTCATTAGGGTTTTCTCTTGCTTTCCAGAGTCTTCTATTCTCGTCAGGTTCACATGTGGAGGTAAATACCTCCTGAAGCTACCATAATATTAACACTCCCTCCTAGCTATGGAGGTATTACAGGTAATGGTCTTGAGCACAAAAACATACCATTTACCCGGTAGCATCAATATAGTCTTCTAGACTATTTCATGACTAGATCATGAGCATCACCATCACCATCAACTGCATCATCTTTTGAAACCATACTTCATATGAGTAATTAGACATGATGCTGGATAAGTCACTCACACCATAGAGTGATACAAGAGCCACTC
>ML781861.1:59215-82720 GCA_009831015.1 Picea engelmannii | reverse complement strand
CATGATGCTGGATAAGTCACTCACACCATAGAGTGATACAAGAGCCACTCTTATAATCTAGAGGAGTAAATGCTCTGAACCAATTTCCGTCTGGAAAATCTCTGTTCATCATTCGTCTGGATGGTGATTATTTCCAATAAACTATTGATAGTCTTCAAGGCAATTAGAACAAGAATAGAACACAACTGTGTCTATTCATAGTAGTACATAACTACAATCCAGTGGTTCACTACCACACCAAGTAACACACAAGTACTTGATCAACAATGTATAGTCATGAATAGTGGAACATATCCACCACAATAGTTTTCATCTACTGTTATACAGTTTTCATAGCAAACATTTGATAGAAACCTACATAGAAACAATGTTATGATATAAACTGAATCATCTGGGCCAATCTTTCACTCACATCTATGAGCTCTGAAAGACTATCTACCTCACGAACAGTGGAACATATCCACCATAGTAGTCTACATCTACTGTCATACAGTTTTCATAACAAACATCTGATAGCAACCTGCACAAAAACAATGTTATGATATAAACTGAATCATCTGGGCCAATCTTTCACTCACGTCTGTGAGATATGAAATAATATCTTCCCTCAGAGTAGAACAATGAGATATCTGGACTATTCTTCTTAAACAAGGAAGAATAACTGTCTCGTCTTTTGAACATGGACCATTCCCCACCCTGAGACATTCTTCTTATACTAATCAAAGTGCACCCTGGAGAGAATGTATAACCTTAAGGAATGCTGAGTCTGGACCATTCCCCACCCTGGGCCATTCCTCCTACAATAATCAAAGTGCACCCTGGAGAGAATGTATAAACCCTAAGGAATGTCTGTCCTTGATTGCTGAGCCTGGACCATTCCCCACCCTGGGCCATTCCTCCTACACTAATCAAAGTGCACCCTGGAGAGACTGGATAAACCCCAAGGAATGACTGTCTAGACCATTTCCTCTATTAACCACAAGAGGAAAAGACTGTCCTACATCAACCTCCAAAATGGACCTTTCCTCATGTTAACCACAATGAGAAATCGTTGTCCGGCGAGGCAGGCCAATCTTCTTGAGTAACCCTCAAGAAGAGAGACTTCCCTAGACCACACCCCATCTTAACCACAATGGGAAGTCACTATCTACAATACATTAGAAATCAGACTACTTCCCATGTTAACCACAATGGAAAGTGACTGACTTTCAGAAGTCTCAATCCACTTTCTGAACAGGAAAGCATCTATCCAAGATGGACTATTTTTCAAATGAATGTATTCAATAATGTTTTCAGTGCTCCCTCCTAACTTGGAGAGTCATTTATTCCTTTTTCAATAAGAGGGAAGTCGTTTCCATGAGCTCTAGCTTGAGTACACAAACTCTTTCATCTTGGATAGAAGCTTTACCAAAATGTCTGCTTATCTGCTCATTTGTGGAGATATGTATTGGAGAATCATTTTCTCCTTTATGGACTTCATCATGGATAATGTAATGCTTGATTTCAAATGTACTTTAGTCTGGAACATTGTGAAGGCTTCATGTAGATCTGACCAATAGAGTATATCATAGTTGGAAAACTGGAACATATTTATATGGTACTTCTTCTATTATCATGAGATCTGATCTACTGAGTAGTCATCTTTATAGGAAATCTTCACCATGCTTCTACTGTGCACTGGAGGTTATCTACCAAATTATCTTCTTCTATATGCATATAGGAGTCTCTTTCTGGTATGTCTCAAAGTCTTGAGATTGCTTTTCATACGCTCTTTATTCAATTTCTCTAGAGAACATTCTTTGCATTCGTCTGATGTAGAACTCCAACTCATGGATGTTTCAAATGATATAATGACTCATGTGAAGATAAGTCTGGTTTACTGGAATGAGAAATCATAGTCTTCTCCCACCATCTGGGAGAACCTCTAGTTCTGGATCTTGCAATGCTTTCATTCATAAGTCTTACGTACACTATTCTTCATCACAACTCGTAGTTCTTGTTGATTACTTTCATATTAGGCTGGTAATCTTATGATTCTTGATACAATGACTGGTTTTTCAGGCTTCTCTTCTTTCTTGGAATCCTCATGTTCTTCTTCATGTTTTTCTTTAGCTCTTGGGTCCATGGATTTTCTTATAGATTCCATGCCCTATAGATTCCACTTCTTCTTTTCATCATAGGATCACAGATTTGGATGGACAACCATGAATACTTTAAGGCTTCTTTTCGAAGAAGTCTTCTTTTACAGTTGAACTAAACACGTACTGTCTTTTATGGTTGCTACCATGGATACATACTTCATCATCTTCAATGGTTCATAGGATTATCTCCCTCCTAATCCTTGCTTCATGTAAGAGTGCATATAATCGGCTCCCTTCATCTAATGGAGTCCATGCTTCCATCTGCATCCTTATTGTCTTCTGCAATATATACTTGGCTCTCTTGTTTAATAGATTCCACGCTTCCATATGCATCCTTATTATCTTCTGCAATGCATAATTGGCTCTCTTGATTCTGTCTAGTTGTCTTCTACAAAACATCATAAGTCTTTCTCCAATTCCTTTTGATTGTTGACTTCTTTCTGTCTTTGCTTCTTTAAGTCTCTTCATGATTGATTTGGTTTATCTTGCAATAGCTTCCACATGATTTGTATTTCATTCTTTCATGTGTATTATCTAATAATATCCATTTTCATATTATTTGTTCTTCCCTAGGCATAGTTCTTCTTGGAACACATTATCTTCCAAGAGACAGATATACAAGATATGTACAGAGACAATGCAAACAAGATATGTACAAGAAATAAAAGAGTGTTGTTACCTTTTTAGGAGAAGAAGTCTCTTCCATCCTGCTTAGCCTTCTTTGTAGGTTCCTTTTCTTTGGCAATCGATGCTTCGTGTTTCTCCTTCCTTTTATTTAGCTCAAGACAATGATTCTTGTAGTGACCATACTTTCGACAATTGAAGCATTGTACTTCTGAAATGTTTTTCTCTTGATTTGGCTTCCTCCTCGAACCAAATTTCCTTTTGTTCCTAAAGTTCTTGAATCTTGCTGTGAAATCTTGATCGTCATACTTCTTTTGGGGTTTCTCTTTTGTATTGATCCTTGATTCCTCTTGAGCACAACAAGTCCAAAGTTCTTCAAATGTCGGATACTCCTTCCTTATGTTCATGCTTGCGGAAAATGCATCCCATGTTTTGAGAAGACCATTGAGTACTATGTTCACCAATTCCTTCTCTGAAGTGATCTCTTCAATATCTTGTAGTTGAGCTCTTAATTGGGATATCCTTACAAAGTATGATGTTATGTTTTCATCCTCATTCATCTTCATGTCACGGATCTCATTCTTCAGACTCATAACTTGTTCGATGTTTCTGACCGAGAAGAGATTTATTAGGGCATTGTACATCTTCTTCGATGAGTCAAGATGGGAGATGTAGGGTATCAAGTGGTCTTTTATAGAATTCACTATGATACTCATGGAATTGATGTCAACATTTTTGAACTTCTCCATAGCTGCAACATTTTGTGGCTCTTTCTCTTTTCCTTCTTCAAACTCTAGCTTCACGATCTTTCCTTTCACGATATCTAGCACTTTATTCTTGGCAAGGATGAGGTCAATCCTTTTCTTCCATGCTCTAAAGTTAGAGGCTCCATCTAACTTGTTCTCAGACTTCATAGAGTTAATCATGGCTACTTGACTTGGTCAAACTCTAGATTTGACCAGAAATTCAAACTTCACATCTTGGCTTGCTGAGAGTATCAGGAGATGCGCTAGGCTAGGGCACACTGATCTGTCTGGAGATTAGGTCAATCTCTTCACTTAATGTGCCTCAACAATAGGTTTAGGGTTTCTTCAACTGCTCCTGCTAGTAACCCTAGCGACAGTGTCTTGGGAGTTGCTTCTTCTAGTAACCCTAGCGGCAGTTCCTTAGTGAGCTCAATATCCTAGTGGCTATGTTTCGTTCCAACGTTTAAACTGAATGAAGGAGGTGTGGGCCCATAACCTGTTAGAATATAGAATATTGTGTGCTCGTTTTACCATTGACGATACCCTCGTCACCCAACCATAGGCCTAAGCCACCCTCCGAGCACCTTAACCTTGACTGAGAATTACTCCGGAAGCAAAACCTAGGCTAGATAACCAAACAAGGTGTAGCGCATATTCCTCAAAGGATAGCGCACCAAGAATAGTTGATCAGATAGTCCAAAACCTAACCAAGAGATAGTCCAAGCCAATACTGAAAACTAGTTGCTACTGCAACTGCACCTGCAACCCTCCTCCACATGTGCACACCAAACTGGGAATTGCAGTGCGCACCAACTGGGAACTGCAATTCTGAGATGTGTCAAATGAGAACTGGTGCCCTGTATTTATACTGGTTCTGCTAGATTTGTTGGGGCCGACTTCTCCTTTTGGATATGTGTCTGTTCAGTATATTATTATTATTTCTGGCCGACTTCTTCTCTTGGAGGCTAATAACCTAATATAAATTATCTTCTTGAGCCGGCAAGACTTCTAGGGTTATTAGACAACTCATTAGGGTTTTCTCTTGCTTTCCAGAGTCTTATATTCTTGTCAGGTTTACACGTGGAGGTAAATACCTCTCGCAGCTACCATAATATTAACAGTTCAAACACTGTTCTATAGGGATATGTTGATTCAAATATGGCAGGTGATAAAGATAGCAAGAGGATCACCACAAGGTATGTTTTTACTATAGGTGGAACAAAACTAAGTTGGATTTTGAAACTGCAAAAGGTTGTTTCACTTTCAATAATAGAAGCAGAGTATGTTGTTTCTACAGAGGCTAGTAAATAAACGATTTGGTTACAGAGGTTTATGGAGGAATTGGGAAAGAAGCAGGAGAATAAGAAGTTGTACTGTGATAGTGAGAGTGTTATTCATCTTGCAAAGAACTCAACCTTCCATTCGAATATTAAGCATATACAACTCAGGTATCATTTCATACGATCCATCTTGGAAGATGGGTATTTGAAGTTGGAAAATATGCATACTATCAAGAATCCTGCAGACATGTTAACAAAGGGAGTAACAAGGGAGAAACTGAGTTCTTGCTCAGTTTGGTCTTCAAGCATGAAGGTGAAGATGAGAAATTTTCCAAGTCCAAGAAGGATCATAGTCCAATAGATACAACAACGGTGGATTTGTTGAGATCAATCTCCAAGTGGGAGATTGTTGGTCGTGGAGCCTGATTATCTTCCTTATTCATAGGTCTTTTTTTTTAGCCTTGTTTATACCCCATGAAGATTATACATCCCTCCACGCGAGGGGTTGAAGGGGGGTCTTTCCCCCCCTGTGAGGTCTTGGGGACCCATCCCCCTGGTTGGGGGAATCCGAGGGCAAGTGAGCCCCCAACGGGGGTTCGAGGGACAATGTTTCCTGAAGGACAAATTTCCTTGTAAATGTATATTGTAATTTCACAGTAAATCTGGACCATTCATTATAAGGTCATAGATCTGATGGTAGAAGTTATGTTAGGGTTTTTTTCCCTAGAAGGAAACCCTCTTTTATGAGGGAAATGTATTGCGGCTATGCATCATTGGGACTATTGTATTCTGAGTGAGGATATTGTGCAAGAAAGCGGAGGAAGTTACAACGGGTTTGTTGTAGGTTGTATCCCTTCATCTTGCTGGATAATAAAAAGGAAGGACCTGACAATTTCTCTGGTGGAAATAGCCCACACTTGGTGAACCACATATATCTGTGTCTCTATTGTATTGTGTATCTTATGTGTTTTATTTCCACATTTTTATTTTATTTTATTGCTCCTCGATCCATTTTTTCTAACAAGTACGAAGGTAGATGTAAACATTATACCATTGGGTTCATATGATTGTTTAATGGGTATGGATTGGATGGAAACACACCATGTTTTCCTAGAAACTATTACGACAATAAAATCACATGTCTTGACGAAGAAGGGAAGCAAGGAAAGATTCAAGGCATTCCAAGAACTATAGTTGTTAGAGAGATTTCAGCTATGTAGTTGAAAAAGAGTTTTAGAAAGGGATGTCATATTTTTGTAACCCATATGGAAGAGGTGGCTAGAGATAAAGTGGAAAGTATCGAATACCATCCATTCTTGAGAGATTTTGAATATTTTTTTAAATAAATATCAAGACTTCCATCAAAGACAAAGACTGATTTCTCTATTGATTTGGTGTCAGGAGCTTCCCTAGTGTTCAAGACACCATATATAATGGACACGCTAGAGTTGAAGGAATTGTGGATGCAATGTGAAGAATTGTTAAGGAAGGGGTATATACGCCCAAGTGTGTCACCTTAGGGAGCCCCAATGCTTTTTGTGAAAAATAAAGATGGAACCTTAAGGTTGTGTATTGATTTCAAACAACTGAATAACGTCACCATAAATAACAAATATCATTTTCCAAGAATTGATGATTTGTTTGATTAGCTGAAAGGTTGAAGGATATTTTTGAATATTGACTTGAGATCAAGTTATCATCAAGTGAGGATAAAAGAAGAAGACATAAACAAGAAAACATTCAAGACAAGATATCGGCATTATGAATTCATGGTAGTACCATTGGGACTATCAAATGCCCCAGTTGTTTTTATGTGCCCGATGAATGGAGTATTCAGGGAGTATCTGAACAAGTTTGTAATTGTGTTCCTAGATGATATACTCATCTACTCTGAGTCAGAAGAGGAACATGAACAACATTTAAGAATGGTGTTGCAAGTTTTAAGAGAGCATACACTGTATGCTAAGCTAATTAAGTGCATCTTTTATCAAAAGAAGATTCACTACTTGGGGCATATAACTTCAACAGAAGGGATAGCCGTTGATCCTGAGAAGATAGAGGCCATTAGAGGATGACCAACACCAAGACATGTCCTAGAGGTTAGATCATTCACAGGTCTTGCCGGTTATTACCAAATATTTATAAAACGATTATAAAACATTTCAATCCCAATCACTTCTTTACAAAAGAAAAGAGTGAAATTTGAATGGACTTCCAAGTGTGAAGAGAGATTTCAAAAGATGAAAGACATATTAACAAGTGTGTCAATATTGAAGATTGTAGATCCGGATGAAGATTTTGTTGTGTGAATTGATGCATGCAAGGAAGGGATCGGTGGAGTCTTTAGTCAAAATGATCATGTGGTATGCTATGAGTCTAGAAAAATAAAAGAGCACAAGAGGAATTATGATACCCATGATCTAGAATGAGTAGAAATTGTACACGCATTAAAAATGTGGAGACATTACCTTATGGGGAACAAATTCGAGCTAAGGATAGACCACTTTGGTTTGAAGCATTTGTGTAGATAGCCAACATTAAATGCCAGACAAACTAGATGGATGAAATTTCTAAGTGAGTATCACTTTGAGATTAAGAACATCAAAGGAAAGGAGAATCAAGTAGTTGATGCACTCAGTAGGAGAGCTCATGAGAATCATATTGCAACCATTAGAATGTACAAGAATGATATGAAAGATAAAATTACCATAGTAGCAAATTCAGCTCAACATTATCTAAAAATAAAATAAAAACATTACAACAAGGTAATTTTTAGTAGAATTTTAATTATTATGAGTTGCAAGAAGATGGAATTCTCTTGTACAAAGGCAAGGTATATGTGTTGAATTCTAGTGAGCTGAAAAATGAAGTGCTAAAGAAAATACACAATGTGTCATATGTCGGGCACCCAGGATATCAAAAGACAATTACAGCTATAAGAAACCAATACTTTTGGCAAGGAATGAAGAAAGAAGGGGCTAATTACATAGCCAGATGTCTAGAATGCCAAAAAGTGAAGACAAAGCATAGGAATCAAACAGGGTTGTTGCATCCATTTCCCATTCCATAATGTAAGTGGGAAGTGCTTACGGTTGATTTTATTAAAAATCTTCCCAGAAAAGTGAAGCAACATGATTCTATCATGGTGGTGGTGGATAAATTGACTAAGGTGGTGCATTTCATTCCAGTGAAGACAACACACAAGGAAACAAATCTTGCATAAATATACATGAAATAATTTGTTAAGCTACATGGAGTGCCTAAGGAAGTAGTTTCAAACATATATCTAAATTCTACTTCCAATTTTTGGAAGGGTTTGTTTAAAGGTTTTTGGACAAATCTAAATCTTAGTACCACATATCACCCAGAATCAGATGGGAAAACATAGAGGACTAATAGAATAATTGAGGACATGCTTATAATGTATGTGATGGATCAACCATCAAAGTGGGAGGATTATATTCACTTAGTGGATTTTCCTTACAATAATGGGTATCAAGCCTCATTAAAAATGAGTATGTTTTAAGCATTGTATGGTAGAAAGTGTAACACACCAGTGAGTTAGGATAATCTAGCAGACAGAGAAGTACTTGTTGGGCTAGATTTGTTAAAGGAAATGGAAGAGTAGATGGAAAAGATCAAGCAGAATTCAAAGGATGTCCAATATAGGAAGAGAAGTTATGCAGACAAGAACAAAGTGTTTAGATATTTCAAAGTGGGTGAACATGTGTTTTTAAAGGTGAAGGTGAAAATAAGTTCGCTAAGATTAGGAATCCATCTGAAGTTGGAAATGATATATTGTGGACCTTTTGAAATATTAGAAAATAGAGGGTTCGTTGCATACATTCTAGCATTACTTGCATCCATGAGAGTGCATAATGTATTTTGTGTTTCCTTATTAAAGAAATATGTGCCTGACCTTAACCACACAATTGATTGGAATGTGATCTAGGTGGAGCACGAAGGGGATTTCTGATTGGAACTAGTACATATCCTGAAACAAAACGTCAAAGTGTTCAAGAACAAGGAAATAGGGTTGGTAAAGGTTCAATGGACTTGTTATGGTCCTGAAGATGCTACATGGGAGAATGAAGAAAACATGTGGGAATCATACCCGCAAATTTTTGATAATTTTGAAGAAAACAAAATGCAAAACTCCATTTTGAGAAACTAGAATTCCGGAACCATATCTCAGAGTCCTAACTACAATGGGAGCCTTGATAAAAGACTGAAACATTCCTTGGATTGGACTTGATAAGCGAATAGTGCATTCCTTCGGTCCGTGGGTTGAGAGGGACGAGGGATTATGGTTGGAATTGTTGTTGGAGTTGTGAAAGTGAAATTTTTTATTTCTTTAAGCAATGTGATGTAAATTTGTGTGTGTGTGTGTATGTGTATCAACATAGTGTACATTGAGGGATGATGTACAATTTCAGGGGAGAGGGAATGCAACATCCCCACTATAATGCTCAGTTTGATTAATGATTATGTAGATACAATGTGTGGCTACGTTCAAAGTGATGTAATATGTGAATTGTATTTTTGAATGCTAATAATAAAATGTGATGCCAGTTGCTAAGGGGACATGGATAGAGATGAGTGTTTATTTAATCCACAAGAGAGGATAGGGTCTAAAAGAATGCCTAAGAGGGGGTCCAAGGGGGAGTTACCCATGTATATTAATTCAATTCATTTTCCTAAATTTGCTATTGGTATATGAACCTTCTAATTTCTGATTGAGTGTTCTCAAAGCCAATCTTTGAATACATGTAAGAGGGTGGGTGTGAGTGGTCACATCCCATAGTCATTGGGAACATGTGGGTTGAGTACAATCAACTTGGGGAAGTGTGTGAGTCAAGAAAGTTATCCAAATGATAATAAATTGATATAGGTAGCTACAACAATTTTACAACGTCAAGTTTTTGTGCATGAGGAACAAGTAGAGATAAAGAAAGAGAGCTTGGGATGGAACAACCATTGAGGGAAAATTCTAGAGCATGTTGGAGCGTCTCTGGAGAATTTTGTATTTGAATATTGAAGATTCGGGTTATCAGGCATAAAGAGTGAACTCATGTGTGAGTTTCACTATAACAACAAGTGTTTTCCGTTGTTTGCCTATAGTTTTTCCTAGCAACAAGCTCCCTTGAGTTCCCAGTTGAGAGATTAATGGTTACTTGTGCCACAAAGACCCTGATAAATGAATGACATGCCAGAGGGAATGAGATCAGAGAAGGGGCACATTCCTTGGGTTGGGAAGGTCAAGAGGAAGAGAACCAATGGAAAATCAAGATAGTTGTAGTAGAATATTAGTGGGTTGTGTGATTTCTGAGCTGTGAGTGGATAGTGAGAGGCCACCCTCTTTTGTGTATTACTAGCCTCAACTTGGGGAAGACTTGTTGTTGATATTCATAACAAAAGTTCTATGGTTGGGTGGAATGTCTATCCCAAGCAGCTAGTTGCACAACTGATTATAAAAGATAAGTGTTTCATCTTGCTTTTGTTTGTATTATGAGTTTATTTGTTGTGCATAAACTCTGTAATTGAGAATAATTTATATGTTGTTGAAATGAGTTGTTAGTTGCATTTCATATCTATTTTAGCATGAAGTAGATTCATCTAATTTATGGTAATAGAAAACAGTTAAATCTGATTGTAATCGTAGCTAATAAGATGTAGGAAATTAATTAGTTAGCTGACAATTTTAATTTTTGTATCATGCAATGTAATGTCCCTTAGTTGGACTAGGGGACGTTACACATGGAATTTATTTGAGGTGACTAATTCTACTTGGATCGCTTTGGATATTTTGTTGGGATGTTTGAGGATCATAAGAACGTTGGCCACACTCATTGAAGATGCTGAGTTGAGTTGAGGTGACTTGACGAGAGGAGACAATTTGAGGACTTTCCTTTGTTTGGAGAATTGTGCGGACAAACAAATTACAACATGAAGAGATTACTTGCGCATGAGTGTTTCTCTTGCTTTGGGAAACATGGTTGAGGGTGAATCCTAACCATTCCAAGGCATAGAGAGACATACCTAACAACATGGCTAGGTGATGAAGTGGTGAGGAAAAGATAGTCTAGACGTGCAGTTCTTGGGGCAGATTAACTAACTGTTCCTTGAGGAGGACAGTGGAGTCAAGTTGTCACGGAAAAAATTGTTTCAAGGTGAGTTCATACTACAATGAGGTGATGGGTGGCTTCTCCTTGATCTAAGGGTTGTGTAGATGAGCCGAATTGCGAAAGGAAGTGACCAGTTTGTGCATGAGGGTGTGCAGAATCAAGGAGTGTGACGGTTGAACTAGCCATTCAACTAGTGCATGACTTGGGAAAGAAAAACAACATGGCAAGGGATTCAAGAGTACATACGCACCAGTAAGTTCGAAGTACAACACGTAGACATCGGGGAGGAAATCCTTGAAGAAGATGATATGATGGTAGCAAGAGTGAGGCATGGATGGACACTTTCCTTAGTCTTTGGAGTTGGAAAAACTGATGGAGATGCGACATAAAAGACTAAGTTCGGGAATGAGGAAGTGCATTCTCATGAGTTGGGCATGACGGTTGGATTAACTACCTAATTAGTCCAAGGCATGGGGGATATAAGTGTGCGGAGACATGGCATAATCGATTGAAGTATGGGCACAAGAATAAGTTCATAAGAGTTCAACACTCGGGAAATTTTTTGAAGTGAAGTGAGCAACAATTATTTGTAGCTAGCAGAAAAAAACCCAGTGGAACCGAACAACAATAATGCAACAACACCACAGTAAGAGAGTGCAACAAAGTTGGGAGAGTCTCATCCTTGGAGTTGGGTGAAGTGACCACATTGACTTAGGAAATAGATTGTGCGGAGTTGGGTGAAATACAGTTTAGTTTGTGGAAAATTGGGGTTTCCACTTCGTAGAGAAACTTGGGGTTTCCACATTAGCGGAATTTAGGGTTTCAGATTGACACGAAACTTGGGGTTTCTAGAAGACTTAGTTGCAGCGGAGGCACAAGTTTGGGAAGAGAATCGAATATCACAAATTTTTTGGATGTTGTCGAGGACAACAATGACTTGAGGTGGGGGAGGATGTAAGGCTTTGTGATCTTATCTCAGGCATGCACACTTCCACCAAAGTATGAATCGGGAAGACAAGATGATCGATATGAATGAAGATACAAACATCTTCATATAGTGGGGAGTTGGGGTTCCTTGGGAACACAACATGCCAAGGGATGACTCTACCTAAGGTGCCTTATGACGAAAGTCAAACAACTAACAGTTTGATGAAGAGTTGAGGGAAAGACTTGGGTTCTCCATCAACAAAGAGAAAATCAGCTAAGGCATGGGAGACACACTTAGAAAAATTGGCTTTACTCACCTATGATTAGTCGGTTAGACAGATGGGGTACACCAACATGAGAGGCACACCAAGTTTTGGTGCGTCGATCATAAGGGGCATGACGGTTGAGAGAACATGGATTCATAGGTCCATGAGGGGGCACGATGATTCGTTTGGATATGGGTTTGTGAAGGGGCGAGACACCCCCAAAAGACGCGATGGCGACTTTTGGAAATCCTATAAGAGAACAAGGGTGCACAACCAAGGAAGGAAAGTTTGGAAGAACTTAGAGACAAGTAGAGCTCTACGATTCTAAGGAAAACAAAGAGAAGGAGCTCCCTTAAGGAGACAAGTCACTCCACTCTGGGAGAACTTGTGTTGCCTTGAAAGAGAAAGTTCGACGAATAGAGCTGGGAGATTTTTTCTTGGGAAGATTTTGGCTAAGTATGGAAACACAGGTCTATGGAGGCATGTGTGAGGAAGAACTAAAATCAATGAAGTTTGTGGAAATGAAAAGGCAGAGCCTGTGAAAATGAAGAAACACTAAGCCAACGGTTGAGGGCACATCTGAGGTGCACCACAGGTGGTTGCAAAGACAGTTGCGACAGAGATTCTTATGGTGATAGATCTGTTCATGGGTGTCTTGGTGAGGTGAGTTGAGTCATTTGACTCTGCTGAAGTTGTAAACTGAGTCGATAGTGCTCATGTTATAACTGTTCTACAATAACAAAGAGTTAGGCACGGTTTGTGCCGCCTGCACTATATCTATGTTTCTCTTGTATTTTTCACCTTTTTTCTCTTGGCTTCTCATGTTCTTGGATGTATGCTTAAAAATTATTAACCGTTAAAGCGGTTAGCAAATGTCAAGTATAAAAGAGTTGCACTAGAATAGGAGTGTGACTCATCAGTAGCCTAGAACAAAGTATGGGTATGCTTTAGGTGAAGAGGCGTAGTCCAAATGAAGTATCCTTGGTGTTTCCAAGTAGCCAAGTGAGAAACATTGTGGTGTTGCACGCCCTGAAGAGGTGTCCGAACGTAAGGAACGTTGTGGAGACGTGACACCAACTATTATTCTTTGTCTATATTATTCATGTTTTGGGATGAATGATAGTTACGTTTGCTTATCCTTTCTACGCATTAGCATGGAGAGATAGATGGAAATCAAACACAACAACAACCACAAATAAATATAAAATATGTTGTAGCTTATTTACTATAGGGAAAACACATTAGGAATGTGTTTTCCCTATAATATTTGCTAAATATACACCTATCAGTGTATAAGGACACATTAATATTATTAATATAAGTTTTTCTAGTAATTGTGGACACATAAAAATATATTCAAATAATCAATATCTTCTATTTATATGAATGAATAATTATATAAATAAAGTTCACACAACTTTATTCTTAATTAATCAATAAAATTATAAATTAATATTAACATAAATATTATACTATAATGTTATATCATATTAAAATTTATATTACACTAACTTATACTAATGTTTGCATGTACATCTAAATAGACTTTAAAAATTAATGAAGAGGATGGTAGAGTGCCATACACTAATTTTTATTTTATTTTTTAATTATTATTATTATTATTATTAACAAAGTTTATACAAAACTTTATTATTAAAAACCAAAATAATTTACTATAATGTTACAACATTTAGTTATTATATTAAATATTATAATGTTACAATATATGTATAATTATTATATTAAATATTATATTGTTAAAACATTTACTACAAATGAATTATAATATTAAATTTAAAATATGACTATTATACTACAATATTAATATATTAATAATATTTATTTAACTTTTATTATGTTTAATAAAATTTGTATTATTTAACTGTTTTTTAATATAATATAATATTATAATATTATGTATTAATATTATACATGTAGTTTTAGTTGGCTAAATAATATTATACTACAAAATATTATTAATAATATAAAATTATAATATTATAGTTGATAAAGTTATGTTGGATTGCTTCATTTTTTAATGGTTGTAGTTTTAGTCGGCTAAATAATATTATACTACAAAATATTATTAATAATATAAAATTATAATGTTATAGTTGATAAGGTTATGTTGGATTGCTTCATTTTTTAAAGGTTATTAGTCCCTCCCGTAAGTATAGAGGGACTATAGCAATTGTATTAATTTGTCCGTTGACCACAAATATTTGCAGAATATCTAATGTTGAAACTAGGGAACAAAAAACATTTTTTTTTATATAATAAAAAGTACCATGTATGTCATGATCTGAATGGATGATAGATTGGAGGTCTTATTGCTGGCTTCGCTATTCTCAATGTTTTATATATGAGCATATCCAAACTTTTTGATAGTATATTGTCTTTTTGAATCATATATTTTTTTATGCATTTCTTAAAGCTGAATTAATGCTATCATTAGTTCGAATGTTTTTCTTAGCATTTTCTGCTAGCTAAATTTATCCCAATGTTTGATATGCCACATGTATTCTTTCTTAAATGTTTACAGAGCTGGAGGCACTTGGACGATTATGATAGCCTTAAATATTTACCTACATCCCTGAGAGCTTTAAATGTTTACTTAACATGTAAAGCTTTAAATGTTTACTTAACATGTATATCACGGAACACACTGGACATGAAAAATAAAAATAAATTTGAATAATTAATTGAATAAAATTTAACAAAACATTATCACATATTAATAATATTAATAATGAATACTATATTTAATATTAATATAATAAGATAGATATCATAAATTTAATTTATAGTTTATGAATGGAAGTAAATGGCTCGGTTGCAAGTTGCAATACATGTGGTATCCATGCATAATTTAGTATTCCCAAATTAGTTTTATTTGAAATTTATAAAAAAATATTAATGTTTGGTACATCAACGAAGGTTCGAGGGTTCACATTTTTCATTTTCCATTTTTCCATTGATATTCTATAAATTACCCAGTCTCATGTATATGACGGAAGTGTTGTGTGCAAAATGTATATCCCGAAACATGCTGGACATGAAAAATGGAACATGTGAACCTACGACTCCGCCAACCCGCAACTCCGTAATTGTTGGGTGCAAAATGTATATGGAAGAAGTGTTGGGTGCAAAAAGTATATCACGGAACAAGCTGGACATGAAAAAAGAAAAATTAAAATAAATTTCACCTTTATTATCATAAACAAAATCAAAATTCAAAAATTCCAAATTTACATTTAAAAACCTTAAAAATAATATTGAATAAAATTTAAATAATTGTTTATACTTGTTGGGTGCAAAATGTATATGGCGGAAGTGTTGGTGCAAAAAGTATATCATCGACATGAAAAATTAAAAATTAAAATAAATTTCACCTTTATTATCATAAACAAAATCAAAATTTCAAAATTTCAAATTTACATTTAAAAACATATAATTATATGACAAAATTGTTGGGTGCAAAATGTATATGACCGAAGTGTTGGGTGAAAAATGTATATGACCGAAGTGTTGGATGCAAAATGTATATCATAGAACATGCCGGACATGAAAAATGAAACATGTGAACCCTAATTGTTGGATACAAAATGTATATGGTGGAAGTGTTGGGTGCAAAAAGTATATCACGGAACAAGCTGGACATGACAAATAAAAAATTAAAATAAATTTCACCTTTATTATCATAAACAAAATCAAAATTCCAAAATTCCAAATTTACATTTAAAAACATATAAGTATATGATGGAATTGTTGGGTGCAAAATGTATATGACGGATTATCATAAACAGAATCAAAATTTCAAAATTCCAAATTTACATTTAAAAAAGTTGTAGTGTACCTTTTTCACAGTTCAGAGCTTACCCGCTCTCAGATACCAATTTGTACACACTTTTTAATAATAAACACAGGCCAGTATAACCATATGCATTTAAACAAGTAAACACATTTAACTCATAGAGTAAAACATATCTCGTTACTGCTATAATTAAACATTCCATACCATTTAACAATTCTTCATTTACATAGTGGAAACATGATACATAAACAACTCAGTTATGCAAAACATGATCAAAGCATAATTTAAATACTTATCTTTTAACAGTTGTAGAAATCACCAACCAAGTACAGGCCTTCCACGAACCTCCCAGCCTTAGACCACATTGTTCATCAGCTCAACAGTGGGTCACCCCCGAGCTGGGACCGAGCTCCACCCCAAGGCAAGGAATCCTAGGCTAGGCTAAGGTTACAGAGAAGACAACACAGAAATATCTGGAAGGATTCTTCCCAAAGATGCCATCTTACGCCCACTACTACCAGACCCTCATTCCCCACATGCCTGTTCCACCCGGGAGTATACACCTTCACACGCACAATCCATCGGTGCTAACCTCCCCCTCTGGGTCTCGGCAACAGGCCGGATCAGGAAGTCTCAGAGCCCGTAGCTGGTGTTGGACACTCTCTGGAATAAAACACTTCCCAACAAACTCTTTTACTTGGAAAGAGTTTCTCACAGGCCTGACAACTTGCTTCCTCCAACCACAGTCCTCCCTCACCACAAGAGAGGACATACACAAGTTTAGCCCCAACTTACTCAATAGGCATTAAAGTTTAGCCCCAGTTCGATTAAAATAAAAGACATTTCGATTTTAAAATAAGTTTTTCGAGCTCTCAATAGGCTCTGCAAAATTCTTGTTTTTGAAACTTCAGTTTCTCAGTACTTCGGGTTTCGGAACCTCGGATTTATCAACTTGGAATATCAACTTGGAATTTATTAAAATAAAGATCTTGTGCCTTCTGCATCACACCACCTAACAGGCGAATATCTTGTTCCATATACTCCAACAGTTCGGATCTTTTAGTCACCAGATTTGACACTTTCACTTCGTCATGTTGGATGGAGCCTTTATTGCCTAATTCTAGACATAAAGTCTTAGCCAATGTATCCAGACTACTTGGGAGCAGATTTAATGAATCCCGTAGACGTAACACAACTTTATTTCCCTGAGACACTACTAACTCGTAAATCCTATTGTTCCTCATAAGAGGTTTGATGGAGTACTTATCCCCATGTTTAGCATCATGTTTCATTAATATGATACCATCGAAGTGGGAGAAGTTATGGAAGTAAACCGTTTTAATATTAGCTTCACCCACAGCCCATGCTAAACTCTCTAGAAAGCCAAACAATCAATTTATTACTCCTGTCTTGAAATTCAGGTAGGACTAATAATGCATCTTCATTGAACTCTGTGTATATCTTATGGGTATTAATATCTTCACTCAGGTAAACAAATAAGAAACCAACAGCGTAAGGGGCATGAACACTGTTTACTAGAACAGTCTCTGTATCAGTGACTATGAAAGGCTTCCTATCCTTACCCTTAGGTTTGAGTGTTGTTACATGATCGGGATAATGACGCTTACTACTATTGCATAGTGAAATTCCTACTCCCTTTTACTACAATTCCCCGAAATCCAAATTTTTGGGTTTAATTAACTCTGACCCCCACAGCACCGCTGTCGCCCTTAACTGTGATGGGACATAGTGCATTCTGGAAGGTCCACGTCACCTTTGGTGCCGTCATTGGGGTCCCACCCCTCTTGCCTTGTCTTCTCATCCCCATTGGCACGCGGTACAACTCCACGTGTCCACGTGGCACAGTTCCCATTTGAGGTTTCGGGTATCGGGGTTTCAGGATTCCCAACGACATGAGTTCCTACTCTCACGAACTCCTGATCTCCAATTTGCTGATGTGCCATTTTTCTTTAGCCCTTCGTGGTTAAGCCAAGGTCCATGTGACCATAGTCTTATAAGATCGCAGCCTTATACCCTTATTGGGGTTTCGGACTTCCCGGGTTTGAAATGTTTAGAACTTACATTCTCAGGATCTCCGATCCTCCGATCCCTGATGCCACTTGGCGTTGACTCCTACGAGGGTTGACCCTTTGACACCTGTCCTCCACTACAACTCTATGACAGTGGGGCCGTCGCGTTTCGGAGTTTCGCGACTTCTCTGGCACTAATTCTCTCGTCACCGAGAACCCCGATGTACCAATCCCCGATGCACGTGAGAACTCATTTCTCCACGTCCCCACTTTCCCGTCGCTATATCGGACATCGCGAGATCGCGATTCCTGTGACCATGATTTCTTCCCTCCTGGAATCCCCGATGGGTTAAATCCCGACTCTTTCCCTGAGGTCTGACGCGTGTCCTGTTGATACCAACGGCTGAGATACTCCGTCGGAGTTTCGAGACTTAAAAGGTCTTAGTTCTCTCGACCTGTAAAATCGCGATGCCTCCAATATCCTGATGACTCCTCAGAATATTGACGCGTGTCCTGCCGAGATCAACGGCTAGGATCCTTTCTCGGGATTTTGAGAACCACAAGGTCTCGATTCTCTGGCTTAACAAAACCCCGATGACTCTAATATCCCGATGACTCTTCGGGACTTCTCCTCTACCCATGAGGACTTAAACCCTGTGCAACTTCTGTCAGCTCGGACGGTTGACGGGTAATCCCACAGTGATCCTATGACTCACGATCCTCCCGAGTTTAAACTCCTGGTGTGGCCGTAACCTCCTGTGCAGTATCCAAAGGCTTTAAACCTTGTGCACATTCTCCAGATCTGATGGTTACAAGGGTTCGCCTTCCCTCTCGAACAGATCCTACGGTTCTAACACCACCGACATGGAGTCCTCTCTCCCTGTGGACTCATACCACATTGGCTGCGGTTTTGTTGACGGGCGAGAACGACCGTCCGTCAACTGAGAGAGTGGAACCGGTCCGGGGTTGTCTAATAACCCAAGTCGTTTGGAATGAACCACCCTGACGGGTTTAACGGCTCCGTTGGCCGCTCTAAGGTCCTAAGAAAACCAAAGAGAAAACTAATCTATCTAAAACAAATAAAACTAACTAAAACAAATTAACTAACAATAAATAAAAACAAACTAATACACTAATCTAATTAAAACAAAACTATTAAATTAAACTAAAACTAAATATAAACTACTCTACTAATTAGTTGTCTAACTTCTTATTGCATTATAACTTATTCACAAATATACAATATCTACAACTTGCAGGTTTGAATAAAACCTGTAAAACTCATTTGCAATATGTCCTAAGACAGAGAAAGGTATTTTTTGATTTTTATATTTTATGAATAAGAAATGAAACTTACTGAAATTAAACAATCTAATATACTAAAACACATATATATATCTAACTAGACTACTAATAATATACTAAACAAACATATGACTAACTGACTTGGAAACGCTCATAATTTGTCCTGTGTATGATGACTTCGAAGCTGGTCGGAGGAAGGAAACTCGCACCGGATAATCCAAAAGCTTCTCGTAAACGATAGGTTGTGCTGCTCTTTGAGTTGGTTAACAGGACAAACACGACATAAAAAATCATAACAATTATATGATTTATAAATCTCTGCAATAAGGGAAACCTGTTATGCAAAAACTTATACATAATAATCCAACTTATGAAGAAGAGAAATCTGTCATTCACAAACTGAACTAAGCAATTGCTATGTTTTTTATACACTTGGAAGAAATCAGATATGGATTATATTGATCAAAACTTATCATTTGCAAAGATTTAAGATAGCTAAAGTAGTCATTAACCAAATGCAAACAGATACACATAAACATAAAACAAAATATTGATATCATGAAAATCTAAAGCTGTAGCAGAATATCAAATTCTATCTCAGTTTGTATTAAAATTCCATATCCTTGTTCTCCCACGAATGAGGATGATCTTTATTACAAAAATGATAGGTATTTATAAGTCTTTCCACAGGGTAAAACCTCCCTGTGGATAGTATCAAACAGTTTACATAATCTGGGAAGATATCCCAAAATCAACTAAACTAAGAAACTAAAATGAAATCAAAATATCCAAATATCTTCTAACTACTCATCCAATCCAATGCAATTTCGAATTGACCTGTAATGGATAAAAAATAACAAGTCAGAGAGATATTGTATTAGCAAACTAATAAAAATTAAATTCTATAGACTTAGCTACAGCATCATCTGATTCTGTAGCTAGTCTAAAATAACATACAGAATCAGAATTGAAATCAAATCAAACCTTTTAAAAGAATTAAATCCAATTATCTTCCAATGATTACTTGAAAATGAATCAAAATGATTTTATCATTCATCATTAAACATGATCAAAATTGGTTCAACAGAGATAGGAATACTCTGTTTTTCTGTTTCCAAGAATCAGGTGGACATAATCATAATCAAAATCTTTCCTTGAGTGCATTTAGAAACAGCTATTACCCGAATCTCCTCATATGATTTTAACAGAATGAGATAAGTCGAATTGAATTATCAAACTCGTTTGAGAACAGAACTGAAATCAAGTATATTTTGATATGAATGCAATTCATAGAATCGACCCAACTAACTTAAGATACAACTATCCGATCAAAGGAATCAAACATCTGGGTTTAGCATAGTCTTTGCTCCATAATTCGGGCGTATTTTCATAAGCTAAAATGAGATCATTGTTTTTTATAAAAACAAAATATTTCTAACCAAGTTGAATTGAACCAAGTGATACCCGTGATTTGGAAAATCAAATAACACAACATATCGTAACAAATATCCTCCTGAACACATTTACCAGTCATAGCATACCAATGATAACAAAATCGAATCTTAGCAAAATCGTGTTCTAAATCGAGCATAAAACTTGCTGTACAGAGTAGATACAAGACGAATCGAATTGAACACGATCCAACAATTTCGTTAACTCCATCAAGTAGATAATCGAATCAAATCCAAACGAATAACCATTACAACCCAATAAAAATCTATTAACAAATCAATTCAAAATTCTTTCTATTTTTATCAAAACGAAACCATATACAAGATGATCACTGAATGACTGAGCCATTTTGAATGAAAGACAGAGCTATCAAATTTCAACCATGATATCAATTCTGGTGACTCACAAAACTAGAAATGATGTTGAGATACATACCTGGGTAGAAAGAAAATGTTTCTTTTGACAAACTACTTGATGAACCTGTGGATTGATCAAGGGTTTCAACAAGAAGTTGAAGCACAAGGTTGGACAGGCAGAAGGGGTTTGAAGCACAATTCTGGAGAAGTGATAAGCATTCTGGCAAATGCTCACAGACTCAAAATGCATGTTCCAGCCACTGAAAAATTGACCTGTAAAACGAGAGCTATATCTCTGTAGTAGCTCACTTTCTGAAGAAACCGCCCATGATGAAGGTAAAGGGGCTAAAAACGGTTTTGGGTTTTCAACGGTTTGAGCTAATTCAAATCTGTTTGCCCAAAATCGCTCATGCAAAAACGTGACTCTGGGGAAATTACGGGGCAGTCTTTTCTGGTAAAATGAAACCACAACCGACTCTGAACACCAGGGGGTTTGAATTCGCCCTACAGGAGCCAGGAGAGAACACACATTGAGCTAGGTTAAGGGAAAAGGGTTTGAACAGAGTAGGCTCAGAGATTTTCCCAAAAATCAACAGAGGTAACCCTGTAAGGAGGTAGGCATTAATGCAAAGTGTGCGCGGGTGGTAGAGCTTACTTCTGCCATGCATAAGAGTTATTGCCAATGGTACCACCGCCAGTTATCATAGCTGTTCTACCCATCAAAGCATAGTTCAACCATTATGTGAATTAGACGACCAATGAAACCAATGGTGAATTATAAACCAACGCGTGTAATCGACATTACACCATAGTTTTAAGCCATAAATCATTCAATTTGAAAAAAAAATCAAATAATCAACCATGCGCCAATGTCTTGTAACAGCTCATATAAGTATTTTAACCAAGGTGCCACATGGTCTTCAACATGCCAATAGTTATAAAAACATTAACATAGTGATTATATCAAAAGACATATGTGAAAGATTTAACCTTAACTCCTATGCATTGTTGTGAAGCCCAATGGTTAAGTAGGCCAAATAAAAACATGTAAATCCAAAGCATCACAAACCTAATGAAACCAAGTCACATAATCAATCAAAAAAAATGTCCAATGAGTACAGTTCGAAAGTTTTGCCAGCTGCAAAATGATAAGTGAGATGTAAGAGCAAAGGGCATATCAATCAAAAGGATGACAACAGTTCAAACAATGATTCTAATGTGACTTTGAAGGACTAAGTTTTCACACTTACAGTCGTGAAAACAAAACGAAGATAGGCGTGCGAAAAGGCGCAAAGAATAAAAGCGTCGTTCATTTGAAAATTGCGACAAAAAATCAATGTTTGTGAAACATTGGTGTAGGCAGCTTATAAGACAATGAAAAATGTGAATTGGCTGCCAACAATGGCGACACACTGGAAGAAGAAGTTGTCTCTGCAAAAGTAACAGATTCAGATTAGGACAGCCAAGAAAATTTCAACTCAAAAAATAACAACCAGAAAATTGTACAAACATCGTCATCAATCGTTTTTTTCCAGCAGTGTTTTAAAAGATGAAAACCAATAACAGTCTTAAGATCAACAAGTCACGATATTAAAGATAAAATCTTCAATACTGTTGGCATGGCCACTGCTGCCAGCAGGCATCCATAGCCTCGGCAGGGTTTCCATTTAACCCACTCTGACATCGGTATCCTGTCAAGAAGTTCTGGATCAGAATAAAGGACATTAAAGAGGTTTCTTATATTTTTTGCAAATTTTCATGTACCCGACATTGCTTCGCTGCCAGCGGGCCTGTTCAGTACCCCGATGAAGTTGTCTTGGCGCCATGCATGCATTTACCCGCTGCCAGCAGACCTGTTCAGCATCCCTACGGGTTTACAAACACTTCCCACAGCTCTTATTCATATTTTATTTTGTTTTTCTTTTATAGATACATAGCTGAGCGGGGTGACGCTGAAAATCTTGATATTTTAACATATCTTTTCAGACCTCATCAGAATTTTTTTAGAACTATCATTTATTTAGCTCCAGAGATGTTTTATTTACAAAAACAACTTCCTAAGACAGGGAGACATCTTCTGAGTCATTCCCTTAAGAAATAGGGACAGCATAAAAAGATAATAGATGATCATGGCAAGCTTTACTCAGAGATCGAAATCAGTTAACTTCTTTCAAACAACAGATTTTTCCAATACAGATATAAACTTCAACATTATACCATTGATGTTTGTACGAATTTTCAGAAGTTATTTCAGCAAAGAAAATCTCTTTTATCTTTGTCTGAATAGCTTAGCATACAGGTATGTGTATTTCAACAGCAAAAACTAGTAAGCATAAGGGAGAAATCAAAACACACCAGCGAAGAAAAAATTGGAAAGCAAAGAAATCCAAACAAGAAAAACAAAAAACAAATATGCACAGAAGGTGCATCTGAAAACCT
>ML781861.1:35970-56980 GCA_009831015.1 Picea engelmannii | reverse complement strand
AGTATGAAATTCTTCACATAATTGATCAAAATCATAAATTTCAAAAGCATCTAGAAACTCATCTACAAATTGAAACCAATAAAAAATGTGACATGCCGGAAAGGATTCAAACCAATGTTTGATTTGACCTCTAAAAGTAAAAGCGAAAAGTCTGCATAAAACTTCTAAGTCTGAGATGTCATGTTTGATGCATTTGCACCAAAACTTGTTAAGGTGGTCTTTAGCAGATGTATTGCCTTCACCATCAAAGGTGAGTTTGGACAAGCGAGAGACTGTCTCGTTGGGAACATCGGGTAATGAGAAATTGAAAGCATGTTCCAACACAATGATTTGGAGAGCCATGAGGGAAATTGAATAAATTAAAAATAAAGGCTCCTACAAGGCCAGCTTAACAGTCGTCCCTCCTTCTAGCGCCATTTGTTGACGGTTGAAATTGACCATCCGTCAACTGAGAGAGTGGAACCGGTCCGGGGTTGTCTAATAACCCAAGCCGTTTGGAATGAACCACCCTGACGGGTTTAACGACTCCGTTGGCCGCTCTAAGGTCCTAAGAAAACCAAAGAGAAAACTAATCTAAACTAACTAATCTATCTAAAACAAACAAAACTAACTAAAACTAACTAAAACAAATTAACTAACAATAAATAAAAACAAACTAATACACTAATCTAATTAAAACAAAACTACTAAATTAAACTAAAACTAAATATAAACTACTCTACTAATTAGTTGTCTAACTTCTTATTTCATTATAACTTATTCACAAATATACAATATCTACAACTTGCAGGTTTGAATAAAACCTGTAAAACTCATTTGCAATCTGTCCTAAGACAGAGAAAGGTATTTTTTGATTTTTATATTTTATGAATAAGAAATGAAACTTACTGAAATTAAACAATCTAATATACTAAAACACATATATATATCTAACTAAACTACTAATAATATACTAAACAAACATATGACTAACTGACCTGGAAACGCTCATAATTTGTCCTGTGTATGATGACTTCGAAGCTGGTCGGAGGAAGGAAACTTGCACCGGATAATCCAAAAGCTTCTCGTAAATGATAGGCTGTGTTGCTCTTTGAGTTGGTTAATAGTTAAAACAAGACATAAAAAATCATAACAATTATATGATTTATAAATCTCTGCAATAAGGGAAACCTGTTATGCAAAAACTTATACTTAATAATCCAACTTATGAAGAAGAGAAATCTGTCATTCACAAACTGAACTAAGCAATTGTTATGTTTTTTATACACTTGGAAGAAATCAGATATGGATTATATTGATCAAAACATATCATTTGCAAAGATTTAAGATAGCTAAAGTAGGCATTAACCAAATGCAAACAGATACACATAAACATAAAACAAAATATTGATATCATGAAAAGCTAAAGCTGTAGCAGAATATCAAATTCTATCTCAGTCTGTATTAAAATTCCATATCCTTGTTCTCCCACGAATGAGGATGATCTTTATTACAAAAATGATAGGTATTTATAAGTCTTTCCACAAGGTAAAACCTCCCTGTGGATAGTATCAAACAGTTTACATAATCTGGGAAGATATCCCAAAATCAACTAAACTAAGAAACTAAAATGAAATCAAAATATCCAAATATCTTCTAACTGCTCATCCAATCCAATGCAATTTCGAATTGACCTGTAATGGATAAAAAATAACAAGTTAGAGAGATATTTTATTAGCAAAATAATAAAAATTAAATTCTACAGACTTAGCTACAACATCATCTGATTCTGTAGCTAGTCTAAAATAACATACAAAATCAGAATTGAAATCAAATCAAACCTTTTAAAAGAATTAAATCCAATTATCTTCCAATGATTACTTGAAAACGAATCAAAATGATTTTATTATTCATCATAAACAGGATCAAAATTGGTTCAACAGAGATAGGAATACTTTGTTTTTCTGTTACCAAGAATCGGGTGGACAGAATCATAATCAAAATCTTTCCTTGAGTGCATTTAGAAAGAGTTATTACCCGAATCTCCTCATATAATTTTAACAGAATGAGATAAGTCGAATTGAATTATCAAACTCGTTTGAGAACAGAACTGAAATCAAGTATATTTTGATATGAATGCAATTCATAGAATCGACCCAACTAACTAAAGATACAACTATTCGATCAAAGGAATCAAACAACTGGGTTTAGCATAGTCTTTGCTCCATAATTCGGGCGTATTTTCATAAGCTAAAATGAGATCATTTTTTTTTATAAAAACGAAATATTTCTAACCAAGTTGAATTGAACCGAGTGATACCCGTGATTTGAAAAATCAAATAACACAGCATATCGTAACAAATATCCTCCCGAACACATTTACCAATCATAGCATGCCAATGATAACAAAATCGAATCTGAGCAAAATCGTGTTCTAAATCGAGCATAAAACTTGTTGTACAGAGTAGATACAAGACGAATCGAATTGAATGCGATCCAACAATTTCGTTAACTCCATCAGGCAGATAATCGAATCAAATCCAAACGAATAACCATTACAACCCAATAAAAATCTATGAACAAATCAATTCGAAATTCTTTCTATTTTTATCAAAACGAAACCATATACAAGATGATCACTGAATGACTGGGCCATTTTGAATGAAAGATAGATATATCAAATTTCAACCATGATATCAATTCTGGTGACTCACAAAACTAGAAATGATGTTGAGATACATACCTGGGTAGAAAGAAAATGTTTCTTTTGAAAAACTACTTGATGAATCTGTGGATTGATCAAGGGTTTCAACAAGAAGTTGAAGCACAAGGTTGGACAGGCAGAAGGGGTTTGAAGCACAGATCTAGAGAAGTGATAAGCATTCTGGCAAATGCTCACAGACTCAAAACGCATGTTCTAGCCACTAAAAAATTGACCTGTAAAACGAGAGCTAGATCTCTGTAGTAGCTCACTTTCTAAAGAAACCACTCGCAATGAAGGTAAAGGGGCTAAAACTGGTTCTGGGTTTTCAACGGTTTGAGCTAATTCAAATCCGTTTGCCCAGAATCGCTCACGCAAAAACGTGACTCTGGGGAAATTACGAGGCAGTCTTTTCTGGCAAAATGAAACCACAACCGACTCTGAACACCAGGGGGTTTGAATTCTCCCTACAAGAGCCAGGAGAGAACACACAGTGAGCTGGGCTAAGGGAAAAGGGTTTGAACAGAGTAGGCTCAGAGATTTTCCCAACAATCAACAGAGGTAACCCTGTAAGGAGGTAGGCATTAATGCAAAGTGTGCACAGGTGGTAGAGCTTACTTCTGCCATGCATAAGAGTTATTGCCAATGGTACCACCGCCAGTTATCATAGCTGTTCTACCCATCAAAGCATAGTTCAACCATTATGTGAATTATCCGACCAATGAAACCAATGGTGAATTATAAACCAACACGTGTAATCGACATTACACCATAGTTTTAAGCCATAAATCATTCAATTTGAAAACAAAATCAAATAATCAACCATGCACCAATGTCTTGTAATAGCTCATATAAGTATTTTAACCAAGGTGCCACAGAGTCTTCAACATGCCAATAGTTATAAAAACATTAACATAGTGATTATATCAAAAGACATATGTGAAAGATTTAACCATAACGCCTATGCATTGTTGTGAAGTCCAATGGTTAAGTAGGCCAAATAAAAAAATTTAAATCCAAAGCATCACAAACCTAATGAAACCAAGTCACATAATCAATCAAAAAAAATGTCAAATGAGTACAGTGCGAAAGTTTTGCTAGCTGCAAAATGATAAGTGAGATGTAAGAGCAAAGGGCATATCAATCAGAAGGATGACAATAGTTCAAACAATGATTCTAATGTGACTTTGAAGGACTAAGTTTTCACGCTTATAGTCGTGAAAACAAAACGAAGATAGGCGTGCGAAAAGACACAAAGAATAAAAGCGTTGTTCATTTGAAAATTGCGACAAAAAATCAATGTTTGTGAAACATTGGTGTAGGCCGCTTATAAGACAATGAAAAATGTGAATTGGCTGCCAACAGGTTTCATAACGTCGCCATACCTCCTGAGCTTTAAAAGAAACTCGTTGAGTATCTCCTTGACTCTTCGGAGCAACCCAGGGTCTGAAATTAGCCATTCCAGACTCAATTTCCCTTCGCATTCTTGGTCCAAAGACCTCTCCACTGGCCCATCTAGGCTCAGTGTCGAAGCCTTCGCTCTGATACCACTTTGTAGTGTACCTTTTTCACAGTTCGGAGCTTACCCTCTCTCAGATACCAATTTGTACACACTTTTTAATAATAAACACAGGCCAGTATAACCATATGCATTTAAACAAGTAAACACATTTAACTCATAGAGTAAAACATATCTCGTTACTGCTATAATTAAACATTCCATACCATTTAACAATTCTTCATTTACAGAGCGGAAACATGATACATAAACAACTCAGTTATGCAAAACATGATCAAAGCATAATTCAGATACTTATCTTTTAACAGCTGTAGAAATCACCAACCAAGTGCAGGCCTTCCACGAACCTCCCAGCCTTAGACCACACTATTCATCAGCTCAACAGTGGGTCACCCCCGAGCTGGGACCGAGCTCCACCCCAAGGTAAGGAATCCTAGGCTAGGCTAAGGTTACAGAGAAGACAACACAGAAATATCTGGAAGGATTCTTACCAAAGATGCCATCTTACGCCCACTACTACCAGACCCTCATTCCCCACATGCCTGTTCCACCCGGGAGTATACACCTTCACACGCACAGTCCATCGATGCTAACCTCCCCCTCTAGGTCTCGGCAACAGGCCAGATCAGGAACTCTCAGAGCCTGTAGCTGGTGTTGGACACTCTCTGGAAGAAAACACTTCCCATCAAACTCTTTTACCTGGAAAGAGTTGCTCACAGGCCTGACAACCTGCTTCCTCCAACCACAGTCCTCCCTCACTAGAAGAGAGGACATACACAAGTTCAGCCCCATCTTACTCTGGCCAGTACGCCACGCACAGTCCAACACTGCTTGGCCGCAACAACCAATTGGGAAAAACAAACAAGCGCTTCCCCAACAGGTTCAACAATCACGGGATAGTCTCACGGTCTCGGTTTCAGGATGGTACGAAGTATTCTTGCCGAGGTCCCACGGGTTCACGCTCAGACGGTCTGGTAGAATGCCCAAGATCCCCCTCCCATGGTTCATCTTGGCTATTATATTTGCATGCACCAGGGTTGCCAATTGTCACCCTGGGAATTGCATGCATTCCACAGTGTGCATCCCCTTTGCATGTTCCCTCCCTTGCTAGGAACTTAGGATAAAATAATATGCACATGACTATTTTTGGAAATAATATTAAAATATTATTCCAGGCCTAAGCCCCCTAGGCTTAGCCCCTAGGCTCAACACTCAGCCCCTTATCCCACCTTTCAACCCCTAATCCCTTGCCCACTCTGTGGACGCTCAGTCTCCCATCACTCATTTATCGTGGTCGGTCTGCACCTGGCGGGTGTTTATATTTTATTGATGTGTTGCATACATACAGATACAAAATCCAAGCCCTTGGCCTTCAACCCTTAGGCTCTCTGGCCTAATCAAACACATAAGCCTACTGGCTTATACAAACTTGGCTCACCAGCCTATAACACATATTTACAATCTCTTTCAGATCATAGTTCACATTGGGACTCGGCCTTGGGGACACTACAAAAGTTAAAAATAATATTGAATAAAATTTAAATAATTGTTTATACTTGTTGGGTGAAAAATGTATATGGTGGTGTTGGGTGAAAAAAATATACCACTGAACAAGTTGAACATGAAAAATGAAAAATGAAAAAAAATGTTACCTTTATTATCATAAACAAAATCAAAATTCCAAATTTACATTTAAAAATGTACAAGTATATGACATAATTGTTGGGTGCAAAATGTATATGACGAAAGTGTTGGGTGCTTGGGTGCAAAATGTATATGGCAGAAGTGTTGGGTGCAAAAAATATATCACAGAACAAGCTGGACATGAAAAATGAAAAATGAAAATAAATTTCAGCTTTATTATCATAAACATAATCAAAATTCCAAATTTACATTTAAAAATGTATAAGTATATGACAAAATTGTTGGATGCAAAATGTATATGACGGAAGTGTTGGGTGCAAAATGTATATCACGGAACATGTTGGACATGAAAAATGAAATATGTGAACCCGCGACTTTGTCAATCCGCAACTCCGTAATTGTTGGGTGCGAAATGTATATGGCGGAAGTGTTGGGTGCAAAAAGTATATCACAGAACAAGGTGGACATGAAAAATAAAAAATTAAAATAAATTTCACCTTTATTATAATAAACAAAATCAAAATTTCAAAATTTCAAATTTACATTTAAAAACATTAAAAATAATATTGAATAAAATTTAAATAATTGTTTATACTTGTTGGGTGCAAAATGTATATGGCAGAAGTGTTGGGTGAAAAAAGTAAAAAAATGTATCACAGAACAACCTGGACATGAAAAATTAAAAATTAAAATAAATTTCACCTTTATTATCATAAACAAAATCAAATTTTCAAAATTTCAAATTTACATTTAAAAACTTATAAGTATATGACGGAATTGTTGGGTACAAAATGTATATGACGGAAGTGTTGAGTGCAAAATGTATATCACAGAACATGCTAGACATGAAAAATGAAACATGTGAACCAACTACTCCACCAACCCACAACTCCGTAATTGTTGGGTGCAAAATGTATATGGCTGAAGTGTTGGGTGCAAAAAATATATCACAGAACAAGTTGGACTTGAAAAATGAAAAATTAAAATAAATTTCATCTTTATTATCATAAATAAATTCAAAATTCCAAAATTCCAAATTTACATTTAAAAACGTATAAGTATATGACAAAATTGTTGAGTGCAAAATGTATATGAAAATTATCATAAATAAAATAAAAATTTCAAAATTCCAAATTTACATTTAAAAACGTTAAAAATAATATTGAATAAAATTTAAATAATTGTTTATACTTGTTGGGTGTAAAATTTATATGGGGGAAGTGTTGGGTGCAAAAAGTATATCACGGAACCCGCAACTTCGTAAAGGCGAACCCGCAACTCCATAATTGTTGGGTACAAAATGTATATGGCGGAAGTGTTGGTGCAAAAAATATATCACGGAACAAGATGGACATGAAAAATGAAAAATTAAAATAAATTTCACCTTTATTACCATAAACAAAATCAAAATTCCAAAATTCCAAAATTCCAAATTTACATTTAAAAACGTTAAAAATAATATTGAATAAAATTTAAATAATTGTTTATACTTGTTGGGTGCAAAATGTATATGGAGGAAGTGTTGGGTGCAAAAAATATATCACTGACAAGCTGGACATGAAAAATGAGAAATTAAAATAAATTTCACCTTTATTATCATAAACAAAATCAAAATTCCAAATTTACATTTAAAAACTTATAAGTATATGAAGGAGTTGTTGGGTGCAAAATGTATATGGCGGAAGTGTTGAGTGCAATATATATATCATTGAACATGCTGGACATGAAAAATGAAAAATGAAACATGTGAACCCGCGACTCCACCAACCTGCAACTCCGTAATTGTTGGGTTCAAAATGTATATGGCAGAAGTGTTGGGTGCAAAAAAATATATCACGGAACAAGCTGGACATGAGAAATGAAAAATTAAAATAAATTTCACCTTTATTATCACAAACAAAATCAAAATTCCAAAATTTCAAATTTACATTTAAAAACCTTAAAAATAATATTGAATAAAATTTAAATAATTGTTTATACTTGTTGGGTGCAAAATTTATATGGCAGAAGTGTTGGGTGCAAAAAACATATCACAGAATACACTGGACATGGAAAATGAAAAATTAAAATAAATTTCACCTTTATTATCATAAACATAATCAAAATTCCAAAATTCTAAATTTACATTTAAAAACTTATACATGTTGCACATGAAAAATGAAACATGTGAACCAGCCACTCCATCAACCCACGACTCTATAATTGTTGGGTGCAAAATGTATATGGCGGAAATGTTGGGTGCAAAATGTATATCACAGAACAAGTTGGACATGAAAAATGAAAAATGAAAATAAATTTTACCTTTATTATCATAAACAAAATCAAAATTCCAAAATTCCAAATTTACATTTAAAAACGTTAAAAACAATATTGAATAAAATTAATTGTTTATACTTGTTGGGTGCAAAATGTATAAGAACATGAGTGGGTGAGTGGGCCTAATGGTTAAGAACATGTGTTTCCTCTTAAGAGGTCACAGGATATGACGGAATTGTTGGGTGCAAAATGTATATGGTGGAAGTGTTGGGTGCAAAAAGTATATCAAAGAACAAGTTGGACATGAAAAATGAAAAATTAAAATAAATTTCACCTTTATTACCATAAACAAAATCAAAATTCCAAAATTTCAAATTTACATTTAAAAACTTTAAAAATAATATTGAATACAATTTAAATAATTGTTCATACTATTCATTAAGTAAAAAGTGTTATAGCATTATATAAATTACTATAAATCTTGGTACAATGTTATGATATTCTATAAATTACCTAGTCTCATGATATGACAGAATTGTTGGGTGCAAAATGTATATGGTGGAAGTGTTGGGTGCAAAATGTATATCACGAAACACTCTAGATATGAAAAATGTAAACCCGTGACTCTGTAATTGTTGGGTTACATGTGTTGTGTATTAAATATTTCATGTACTATCAAACTTAGATACTAGGAACCTTCGTTGAAGTACCAGACATTCATATTTTAAAAAAAAATTCAAATAAAACTAATTCGGGAATACTAAATTCTGCATGGATACCACATGTACTACAACTTGCAACCCACGCATTCACTCCCGTTCCAATCTGGCAGGGACTACGCTGCCATGCAACACTTGTTTAAAATTGCAACATTCATATTGCTTGGTTAATATTATAGTTGTTGTTATAGTTGGCTAAATAATATAATAATAATAATAATAATAATCTATTTTTAAGGTCACGGCCAAGCCAGCACACCAAATTGGTGTATGAGACCCCCTTGTTTGTGGGACGAGGGACCCCACTCTGCCCAACGATTTGACTGGTAAAGTCTACGAACATATACATACCCTACCCCCCTCTGGATTTGAACTTGTGACCTCTTAAGATGAAACACATGTTCTTAACCATTAAGCCCACTCAGTTTGTATTATTAATATAATATTAATAATAATATAAAATTATAATATCATAATATTATAGTTGATAGTATTATAATATTATGTTTGATAGGGTTATGTTGGAATGAGACATTCCTTAATAGTTATTTGGAATTGCAACATTCATCTTGTCGCATTAATGGCCATGTCACTTGCGACGTTCATCAAGATGTCGCATGTAACTATTGAGAACAACGCAATCAAACATATCCATATTATAAAGTAAAGCCAAAATGAAAGTTACAATATGACGTAACTATTGAAGAATGTTACAACCCAACAAAACCCTTATGAACATCATATTATAAAGTAATTCAAAATGAATGTTACAATTTAACATAACTATTGAGGAATGTGGGTTATGGCCAACCAAAGTCAACAAAACTCAATGCAACATAACCCTTGATGAAAGTTACAATGCAACATAAATATTAAGTAAGGTAGAAATTTAACATAAAATAAACCAAAATGAATGTCATAATCTAATATAACCATTAAAGAATGTCACAACTCAACATAACCCAACAATGATAACGACATAGAGCTTCTTGCTCCTAGAAAGAAAATGGAAGCTGCGCGAGAACCTTTTTAGTTGTTGGACTTCCACACTAAGCCCTTGCAACTCTTTCTATGAAATACGGACCTCTCATATATCTATACCTCGGCTCCTATCTCACCTTGGTCGTCTCTTCTCTAGATGTGGCCTGAGATTTCCTTAGGACTCATGATCACCACTTTTCCCCACGCTGCTATTCCGGATGGTGCTCGTCCATGATATTTCTGCATAACCTGAAAAAAAAAACACAAACACAAAAGACCAAATCAAAGCTTTGAAACTACAAATTTACCTTCGTGTGCTATTTCTCCACTATAAAAAGGTTGGAGCATTGGAGCATTCTCACGACCGACATCAAACTTCCTCAACTAGTTATGTTTTAAGTTTTAATTATTCTTTTCATAATTTTTGATCGGGGTCATACAATTAGCATAGTCCACTATGAATTTAGTAAAAAGACTCATCAAACTCCACGCTGATTATAAGAGGTTATTAGGCCTCTTAGTATAACTATCTGCATAATTATTATTAAATTACGTAGAGGTGTCCAATTTTGATATTCTAAATGGATTTGGAGATTTCAATTTTTTTAACATATATATCTTTTAAAAGATTAAATTTCACAGTTTTTAACATATTTATAAACATGTGGTGGTGATTCCTCATCCGAATTGAATATTATTTATATATATTTTTTTAATGAAGAATTTTTATACACAATTTTACTATAAAATCTTGTAATGCTATTTTTTTTAATTGTTTTTAACATATTTATAAGCATGTGGTGGTGATTCCTCATCCGAATTGAACATTATTTATATACATATATTTTTTAATGAGGAATTTTTATACACAACTTTACTATAAAATCTTGTAATGTTATTTTTTTTTTTAATTGTTATGGAAAAATGTTAAATATTTCCTTTTTAAACTTTATATATATATATATATATATAATTATTCATATTTAAATTTTTTTTAAAGAATCATATTTTTTCGAATTTAAAAATTTATAATTAATTAATAAATTATAGTTATATATATATTTCTAAATAATTTTAATAATAATAAATTTTCTTTTAATAAAATTTATATTTTTAACTTTAAAAAATCTCTTAACTTGAATATGGTGTCATTGTCACTTTCCACTTATAAATATACAATTTTGAAACTCTCAAGTTTCTTTTTTTAAATCCCTATAAATATACTCTTTCATATTAGAAAATATCTTAACTTAGAATATGATGTTAAGCTTACTTTCCACTTATAAATAAATATAGAATTATGAAACTCCCAATTTTTTTTTAAATCTTTATAAATATCATATTAGAAAATTTATTATCTAAAATATGATTACATTATCACTTTCCACTTATAAATAATACAGAATTTTGAGACTCCTAAAATTCTTTTTTAAATCTTTATAAATATACCTTTTCATATTAAAAAATCTCTTTTTTTTTTTCCCTTGGAAAAAAGCACAATTTTATTCATCAGAAGAGACAAAATTACATTTTGTAGGTGCTTCAAGGAGCACTACACCCCATAGCTGTAATATATGTTTCAGATTATACTAAAACATAAAAAAAAAAATTGTATGTCTCTCACTTCTTGACCGTGTAGAGAGTTCGAATAGTGTCATGTAAAAAGTTGTGAGTCTATAAATGGCTGATGGTAAAAAAGTTGTGAGTCTCCATTTTTGTGCTTTGTTATGTCCCATTGTCCAAGTGCAAGATGAAGCTCATATTTGGAGAGAGCATCTGCTACCATGTTCTTGTTCCTGTAGACATGGGAGATAGTTATAGTGTCAAAATTTTCTAATAGTTGGTGAGTGTCCTCCAAAATGGGGAGGAGAAAAATTTTGCGACATTTATGAATTTTTCTTTCCCAACTCACCATAATTTGTGAGTCTCCAAAGATCTGAATGTGTCGCAAGTCTTTTTATTTTTCGAAAGTAAGTAGAAGTTTTAAGGTTAATAGTTCTGCATGGTTGTTTGTGCAATGTCCCAGCCCCAGTTTTGTGTGAAAAAAGTGGGAACTCGAAAGGTGTAGTGTGAATCCACCCCCGCAGAGATTTTTATGTGAGGCTCCATCAAAGTAAGCCCAAGGCTTTGAATGATCTATTTGTTCCGGTGAGAAGAGTTTTTGTCCAGTTCTAGAAAAGTTTTGCGAGTAGTGTGAAAGTATTGAGAGACTTTGTGCTACAGTTATTTCTGGAGCTGAAGCTTTTTCTTGGAAAATTGTTGAGTTTCTGGCTAGCCAAATGTCCCAGATAACGATGGGAGGAAGGGCTTTTAGTTCTTTGAATTTGTTTTCTTGATGCCACTTTTTCCAAGCTTGTTCTAGAGTTGGTCCCTCCCAAATGCAAGTTTGTGTGAGGCTGGCTTGTTTTTTATTTTATTGCTCCTCGATCTTGTTTTTCTAACGAGTACAAAGGTAGATGTAAACATTATACCATTGGGTTCATATGATTGTCTAATTGGTATGGATTGGTTGGAAACACACCATGTTTTCCTAGAGACCATTACGACAAGAAAATCACATATCTTGACGAAGAAGGGAAGAAAGGAAAGATTCAAGGAATTCCAAGAACTGTAGTTGTTTGAGAGATTTCAGCTATGCAGCTGAAAAAGAGTTCTAGAAAGGGATGTCATATTTTTGCAGCCCATATGGAAGAGGCGGTTAGAGATAAAGTGACAAGTATTGAATACCATCTAGTCTTGAGGGATTTTGAAGATATTTTTAAATAAATCTCAGGACTACCACCAAAGAGAGACATTGATTTCTCTATTGATTTGGTGCTAGGAGCTGCCCCAATGTTCAAGACACCATATAGAATGGGCATGCTAGATTTGAAGGAATTGTGGATGCAACGTGAAGAATTTTTAAGGAAGGGGTATATACGCCCAAGTGTGTCACCTTGGGGAGCCCCAATGCTTTTTGTGAAAAATAAAGATGGAACCTTAAGGTTCTGTATTGATTTCAAACAACTGAATAAGGTCACCATAAAGAAAAGATATCATTTTCTAAGAATTGATGATTTGTTTGATTAGCTGAAAGGTTGAAGGATATTTTCAAAGATTGACTTAATATCAGGTTATCATCAAGCGAGGATAAAAGAAGAATACATCAACAAGACAACATTTAGGACAATATATGGGAATTATGAATTCATGGTAGTACCATTTGGACTATCAAATGCCCTAGTTGTTTTTATGTGCCTGATGAATGGAGTATTCAGGGAGTATCTGCACAAGTTTGTAATTGTGTTCCTAGATGATATAATCATCTACTCTGATTCATAAGAGGAACATGAGCAGCATTTAAGAACAGTGTTGCAAGTTTTAAGAGAGCATAAATTGACATATGCTAAGCTAAGTAAGTGCATCTTTTATCAAAAGAAGATTCACTACTTGGGGCATATAACTTCAGCAAAATGGATAATAGTTGATCCTGAGAAGATAGAGGCCATTAGAGGATGACCAACACCAAGATATGTCCCAGAGGTTAGATCATTCATGGGTCTTGTCGGTTATTACCAAAGATTTATAAAACGATTCTAAAAACTTTCAAGCCCAATTACTTATTTACAAAAGAAAGGAGTGAAATTTGAATGGACTTCGAAGAGTGAAGAGAGCTTTCAAAAGCTGAAAGACATCTTAACAAGTGTGTCAATATTGAAGATTGTAGATCCGGATGAATATTTTTTTGTGTGCACTGATGCATGCAAGGAAGGGCTCGGTGGAGTCCTTAGTCAAAACGATAATGTGGTATGTTATGAGTCTAGAAAAATAAAAGATCATGAGAGGAATTATGCTACCCATGATCTAGAATTAGCATCAATTGGATGGATGAAAAAAATTAAAGGGAACACGAAACAAAACAATGAATGAAAAGATGAAAAGAAAAAAAGGAGAAAGTAAGCAACCAGGATTTGGATGGAGGAAAAACAGGTAAAGAGAGAGAAGAGAAACATATAAGAGGAAAAAAAAGGTAAGGAGAGAGAAAAAAAAAACAAAAAAACATATAAGCAAATATAAGCTGCCAAACACATAAAACAATGGAGAGAGAAGAAAAAAAAGAAACATATAAAGAAACATAAGTGGTCAAACACATAAAACAATGAGAAAAAAAGAAGAGGATAAGGTGGATAAGGGAAGACACTATGAGGAAAAAAATAAGGGAAATTAAGTAATTTTAATTATGCATAAAAGATATTGTTCAAATTTATTATTTTTTTTTTACATATATTCATAAGCATGTGGTGGTGATTCCTCATTCTATTGAATTGCAATATCATATATATATATATATATATATATATATATATATATTATTTTTTTTAATGAAGAAATTTTTATATACAACGTTATTATAAAATCTTGTAATGTTATTTTTTTTTATTATTATAGCAAGATGTGAAATATTTTCTTATTAAATTTAAAGTAAAAGAATTATATATATATATATATATATATATATATATATATATAATCAATTATCCATATTTAAAAAAAATAAAGTAATAATATTTTTTCCAATTTAAAAATTTATAATTAATTAATAAATTATAGTAAATTTTTAAATAATTTTAATAATAATAAATTTTCTTTTAATAAAATTTGTATTTTTAACTTTAAAAAATCTCTTAATATAATGTCATTATCACTTTCCACTTATAAATAAATATACAATTTTAAATATACAATTTTGAAACTCTCAAGTTTCTTTTTTAAATCCTTATAAATATACTCGTTCATATTAGAAAATATCTTAACTTGAATATGTTGAATATGATGTCAAGCTCACTTTCCACTTATAAATAAATATATAAATAAATATAGAATTATGAAACTCCCAAATCTCTTTTTAAATCTTTATAAATATCATATTAGAAAATCTATTATCTAAAATATGATGACATTACCACTTTCCACTTATAAATCATATAGAATTTTGAAACTCCTAAATTTCTTTTTAAAATCCTTATAAATATACTTTTTCATATTAATTTTTTTTTTCCCTTAAAAAGCATAATTTTATAAGTGCTTCAAGGAGCACTACACCCCATAGGTGTGATATATGATTCAGATTATACTAAAACATAAACAAAAATTGTACGTCTCTGACTTTTTGGCCATGTAGAGAGTCTTCAAAATAGTGTCATGTTTATTTACATATTGTGTTCTTAATGGTGTTGTAGATTTTTCTTCAGAATGTGAGTCTTCTAATCCGTAGTCTTTGAAATTCTTCAAAAAAAAATGTAATTTTGCTGCTTGCTTTCAATGTATAATATTATGGCCTTTGTGGTTCTTGTTGTTCATGTTGTGAATCTTGTTGTAGAGTTGTAGGGTTTATAAATGGCCGATGGTAAAAAAATTGTGAGTCCCCATTTTTGTGCTCTGTTATGTCCCATTGTCCAAGTGCAAGATGAAGCCCAGATTTGGAGACTGCATCCGCTACCATGTTCCTGTTCATGTAGACATGGGAGATAGTTACAATGTCAAAATTTTCTAATAGCTGGTGAGTGTCCTCCAGAATGGGGAGGAGAAAAATGTTGTGACATTTCTGAATTTTTCTTTCTCAATTCACCACAATTTGTGAGTCTCCAAAGATCTGGATGTGTCACGGGTCTTTTTCTTTTGCGAAAGTAAGTAGAAGTTTTAAGGTTAGTAGTTCTGCATGGTTGTTTGTGCCCTGTCCCAGCCCCGGTTTTGTGTGAAAAAAGTGGGAACTCGAAAGGTGTAGTGTGAATCCACCCTCGCAAAGATTGTTCTATGAGGCCCCATCGAAGTAAGCCCAAGGCTTCGAATGATCTATTTGTTCCGGTGAGAAGAGTTTTTGTCTAGTTCCATAAAAAATTTGCGGGTAGTGTGAAAGTATTGAGAGACTTTGTGCTGCAGTTATTTCTGGAGCTGAAGCTTTTTCTTGGAAAATTGTTGAGTTTCTGGCCAGCCAGATGCCCCAGATAATGATGGGAGGAAGGGATTTTAGTTCTTTGAATCTGTTTTCTTCATGCCACTTTTTCCAGGCTTGTTCTAGAGTTGGTCCCTCCCAAATGCAAGTTTGTCTCAGGCTGGCTGAAATTTCCTTTCAAACTGTTTGGGTAAAAGGGCAAGTAATGAGAAGATGATAGATTGTTTCAATTTTCGTGAGGCAAAGTGGACATCTGTTGGGTCCTTCGAAATGTCGTTTTTGAAGTATTTCCTAAGTAAGGATTTTTTTATTTAGTGTTGCCCAAAGGAAGAGTTTTTCTTTTTGTGGGCACTTTAATTTCCAAAGACCTTTCCACCACCAAATGTGTTGACGTTGAAAGAAGTCTAGAGAAAGTGCAATGTAGCCCAATTTTGGGGTGTAAGCACTTGCTGGATCCTTTTTCCAAACTAGCTCATCTTCTCTGTCTGAAAGTCTGATGTGCCCAAGTTGTAATTCTTTGATGTAGTTTCTGTAGAGTAGTGTGAGAGCTCTAGAAATCCCTAGATCATTCACTTTCTTCCAACGTTGAGACCACTATGTGGTTGTAATGGGGTCAACCATTTGTGAAAGTAAGTAGATATTTTTCTCATGGAGGGTATTGATGATTTCTAGAGGGAGGATGTGTGCATTCTCACTACCTGGCCAGGGGTCCACTCCTAGATGGAGATGGTTCCCACGTCCTTCTCTCCAAGCTAGAACTTCTCCAATAACTGGGAAGGAGGAAGTGAGGGATTTCCAGAAGATGGATCATGTGGAGGATTTTGCTGGGGATCTAATCCAATCTTCTAAGGACCCTGGGGATATATATTTTTGGCAGATAACTATAGACCAGAGATTTCTAGTGTTGATGAGCCTCCAAACTGTTTTGGCTTCCAGTGCTTTGGAGAACAGGAAAATGTTTTTGAGCCCCCACCCTCCTAGGGAATTTGGTCTTTCTATGAGTTCCCACTTTGCCCAAGGCTGTATGGATTTTTCTCCTAAGCCAGACTAGATGAAGCACGAGCATATTTTTCAGATATTTTCTAGTATTCCTTTAGGTATCCAAGCTAGCGACATCCAGTAGACTGGGATGGATTCTAGCACAAATTTTGTTAAGGTGAGTCTCCCTTCTCTAGAGATCCACCTAAAGCTCCATCCGGATAATATTTTCTCCAGTTTGGAGATGAGCCATTTTGAGTCTTTTTTGAGATAGTTGTTTGGTTTTAGGTGAAAACCAAGGTATTTTAGATCGGTTGAGAAGTCCCGAGGAGTGAAAGGGAAGAGTCTTTTGTACAAATGTTCTTCCTCGCTTTCAAATTTAGTGAAGGAGAGGGTGTACTTTTGTATGTTTATTTTCATTCTTGTTGCTGATCGGAAAAGAGTAAGTATGCTGGAAAGTGTTTCAGCATCCTGACCGAAGCCACTACAGAATATGAGAATGTCATCCATGAAGAGTAAATGAGTAAGTCTTTGTGTAGGGGTAATTTGTATTCCATGAAACTTCCCAGTTCTGACTACATTTAAGATTGCCCTTCTTAAGCCTTCTGCCACCAATAAGAAGAGTAAATGGGAAAGGGGGCATCCTTGGCGGAGCCCTTTTTCTGAGATGAAGAAAGGTGAAGCTGCTCCATTTATGAGAATTGCAAAAGGAACCGATGAGATGCATGCCATAATCCATTTGATGAATGGTATGTCGAATCCAAGATGGGTGAGGAGTAGTCTGATGTATGACTAGTTTACTCTATCAAAGGCCTTGGAAAGGTCGATTTGTAGGATCATACCCTTTTCTTTTTTGGTTTTCAGACTATGTAATCCTTCGTGTGCTACCCCTATAGCTTCATGGATTTGTCTTCCTTCTAAGAAACCAAATTGTTCTTTCGAGATTGACTTGGAGAGGATTGGTTTCATCCTTCCTGCAATAATCTTTGCAATAATTTTATAAATGCATTTGCAAAGAGAGATGGGATGGAAATCATCAAAGGAATGTGGATCATTTATCTTTGGGATGAGTGCTATGAAAGTGGTATTGAGTGGGTCATGTATCCTGTCATTTTATCTGGATTCCTCTATGACTTTGAGAATTTCCTTTCCAATCAGTTCGAAGAAGCCCAGATATAATTCAATATTCCACCTGTCTGGTCTTGAGATTTTATCTTTTTGGAATCTTTGCATTGTGTCTTTGAGTTCTTTTTCTGTAACTTGTGCAAATAGGTTTTGATTTTTCTCCTCATCGACAAGGGAGGGGAATTATAAAGCCAACTTTATGATGTCATCTAGGTTTGTCATTCTGTCTTCTTTGAAAAGTGTCTAGAAGTGATTTTTCCCCATATTGGCTAGTCCTTCAAAGGAAGTAACAAGTATGTCTTCCTGATCCTTTAGGCTCCAGATTGTATTTGTTTCTTTCCTTCCCTTTTCATATGCGTGGAATAATTTTGTATTCACGTCCCCATTTTCGAGCCATATTTACCTACTTTTTAGTCTCAAGGTTGCTTCCTTGTCAGCCAGGAGATTCCTTCTTTTTTCTTCAAGGGTTTTGAGCTCATTGTGTGAGGTGTTCGATAAGAAGCCAGAGTCAATATTTTGGTGGAAATTTTCCAACTGATCTTCAATGTTTTTTAGATCTTGTTCTTCTTCCTCCCATTTTTTTTTACCCAAGGGATGACCAGTTTATTTATCTATTTTAGGTTGTCCATGAATTGTATGGTTGCCAGAATTCCTTCTAATTCCCAGAGGGGAGACCAGTTGTCTTTGACAAGCTTTTGGAAACTGTCGTCTTTGAGCCATATAGATTTGAATTTGAAAGGAGTTGTCTGCTTCTTTGATCCAATGTTGAGGGATAGACAAACATGTGAGTGGTATGATTCTCCCCCGCTCCCTATCCATTGTTTAAACTGGAGTGGAAGAAGGGAAAGTACCTCTATGATCAGGAATCGATCTAATCTTTTTGCCACCTGTGCATCCCTTGTTCTTAAGTTCCTCCAAGTGGGAAGCAAATTGGTTGGCTCAATCTCAATGAAACCATTTGTAGTCAGAAGGTGGATGAATTAGGCTAATATTGGGTCTGGGTGGGCCGAGAGGCCCCAACTTTCCATTTCTCCTAGAGAGAAATTGAGATCTCCTCCGATAATGAGATTTTCGGACCTTAAGTTATCCTTTTTGAAGAGGGTGTTCCAGAAGTGAGTCTTGTCTGTATGTGGCCCGTAAATGTTTAAAATCTTGAGGGTCCTCCCTAGTCCTTTAACTAGTACCTCAATTCCTAGACAGGAGTCTGAAGCCCAAGAATTTAGGAGTTTTATTTTCCTTTGGTTCCAGCCGATAAGGCCTCCTGATCTTCCGAAAGCATCTAGGCCCAAGAAGACTTATCCCAGGAAGAGTTTCAAGAGGAATTGCATGGCTGAGCATTCATCTGCAAGAGTCTCCTAGAGAAAAAATACATTTGGTTGGTGTGAAATCACCAACCTTTTTAGAGCATGTTTTTTTGAAGGGCTCGCTAAACCCCGATAGTTGAAGGAAACGAGCTTCATGGGGGAACCCCTATCAGGGATTTTTTTTCTCTAAGGGCCCCAAGGACGGATTTTTGTCGGCCTGAGAAGGAACAAGGACTTTGTGGTCTGTGGTGGGGACTGTAACCGAACAGTTGCGAAGGTGATAGCATATAGTGGAGTTCTCAGAGCCATCAATGGATGGCTCCTCTGAGGACCGGAAGTTTTTGGAGGAGGGGGGAGATTCGTTAGGGGGGATGTCATGTAGGGACAGTGGCATTGTGAGGGTGGTGGAGGAGAGTGGGGGAGGGGGGGGGGTGTAAGGGTGTAGGGGGAAGAAGGATGGTGGGATTCAACCATTTAGGAAAAAATTGAAAGAATTTAGAAAACCGGAAACAGGGTGGGGAACAGAGAGATGCATACCTAGGAAATCATTGATCAGAAATTGTGGCAAAGCCTCCAGACCATGGTAAAAGATTTCCCCTTTGCCTGTGGAGGAAATAAGTGCATGAGCGTTGTCAAGCAGCTTTGGAGGATTCTCAATCAGAGTATCTTGGTAGACTGTTGAATCTTGGAAAGTTGTTGTATCAGGGGATGGAGTCCTCGTAGATTGTGACCCCATCGAGGGGGAGAGGCCCTCGGTTGTTCATGAGTTCCTTTGTCCTTTGGCTTTGTCTTCGACTGTGTTATGGCCATGCCTTCTTCTGAAGGGTTTGGAGCAATCTTTTACCATGTGTCCATACACCTAACATTGTCTGCAACGGAAAGGAACTCCTTCATAGTCTAGAATCTGGACTCTAGTGCGTCCCAAGTTTGTTAAATTGATGAACTCTCTTAATACTTCCCTGATGTTGAGGGAGACCAAAATTCGAGCGAAAACCATATTGCCAAAGGCGAGGAAACTCATATCTGCAGAGATATATTCCCCTAGGAATTTTTTGAGGGCTTTGAATCATCTTTCAGACCATAGGTGAGGGGGTAGACTTGGGAAGTGGACCCAAATGGGAATGGAGTCGAGTCTTTCACAGCGTGCGTCGAAAGTGGGGTTCTAGGGTTTCATAAGAACTGGGGAGGAGTCAATAGTCCAACTAGTGTGGAGAGCTTCCAAGGCTTGAGTTGGATCGACAAAGATGATCATAAACCACCCTTTAGAAATTTAGAAGATATTGGGTGAATCTGTCTGGTTTTTCCCCTAGTTTGTAGCAGCCCAGGATCGTAGGGTTTTTTCGCTGAATTGTCGGTCGTAAGATTTGCCTACGATCATTTTGTCTTCCATCATGGAAACTCATTCCATTTTGAGGTAATCGTCAAGAGTGAAGTCAACGTCATCTTTGGACGACCCTAAGCACTTGTTACACTTTCTTCTTTTTTGACCAAAAGAGCCAGGGTTTTCTGGATCAGAAATGAAAGGTGGGAGAGGGCCTGGGGATTCGTTAAGGCTGAAGTCCCACCCATTGAGATTGTGAGGAAGAAGGTGCATTGCTACAAAGCCTTGTTCCAGAGTTGTGGAATTTTGGCCCAGATGGTAGGAGAGACCTTCCGGAGGTAGGAAGTAATTGATGGAGAAATCTAGACTGTAATCTTGTGTCGACTGCACCCTTGTAAGCTGAGTTTCAAAAATCATGTTTGGAAGTGTATCAGAGTGTAATCCAAGTTATCCTAGGCCTTGATTGGGGGAAGGTGTTACAGCTGGATCAAGGACAGACCAAGAGACAACATCGGAGAGAGGGGAAGTGTAGAGATTACAGATGGAGGGGG
>ML781861.1:0-10498 GCA_009831015.1 Picea engelmannii | reverse complement strand
TTAATAAATTATAATTATATATATTTTAAATAAATTTAATAATAATAAATTTTCTTTTAATAAAATTTATATTTTTAACTTTAGAAAATCTCTTAACTTGAATATAATTTCATTATCACTTTTCACTTATAAATAAATATACAATTTACGATTTTGAAACTCTCAAATTTCTTTCTTAAATCCTTATAAATATACTTTTTCATATTCGAAAATCTCTTAACTTGAATATGATGTAAAACTCACTTTCCACTTAAAATATATATATATAATTATGAAACTCCCGAATTTCTTTTTAAATTCTTATAAATATTATATTAGAACATCTCTTAACTAGAATATGATGGCATTATCACTTTCCAAATATAAATAATATAGGATTTTGAAACTCCTAAATTTCTTTTTCAAATCCTTATAAATATATTCTTTTCTATTAAAAAATCTCTTAACTTAAATATTATGTCATTATCACTTTCCATTTATAAATATAGAATTTTAAAACTCCCAAATTTCTTTTTTAAATCCTTATACATATATTATATCATATTAAAAAGATCTCATAACTTTACTTGACATCAGATGGAAAATTTTTAATCTCATAACTTGACTATTGATTATGATGTCATTATCATAGTCATCACATATGGAAAATTTTAAATCTCATAACTTGACTATTGATTATGATATCATTATTATAGTCATGACATCATATGTAAAATTTTAACAATTCATTTGATATGATATATATGAATTTTAAATATAATTTATTATTGATATTTTAAATTAATAAAAAATAATTGAAAATTATGTGAATATGATTTGTTTTTAATGATTATTAGATATTATTATATTTTTAATTATAATAAAGTGAATATACAACATTATTATTTTGTTTTTTAATTATGTAAATAAAATATTTTATTTTATTAAATTATGTTTTAATATTAAATTTTATTTTAAGTGTTTTTATATAAATTTAATTAATTATGAATTTTATAAATATTGATATTTTTTATTAATATAAATAAATTTTTTCCAATTTTTTTTTTTAACTATGTAAATAAAATATTTTATTTTATTTAACTATATATTAATATTAATTTTTTTTGTTTTTTAACTATGTAAATAAAATATTTTATTTTATTTAACTATATATTAATATTAAATTTTATTTTAAGTGTTTTTGGTATAAATTTAATTAATTATGAATTTTATAAATATTAATATTTTTTATTAATATAAATAATTTTTTTCCATTTTTTTTTAATACTGCTTATTTTAAAATTAATGATGGCATTCAGTGTAAATCAACCATTTTGTACAGTGGTTGTTGCTAATAAGATAATAACAATTGTAATAATAAGAAATAATAAAAAATGTTTATGTAGTTAAATAAGGAATGAGTTGTTGATTATTAAGAATGGTTAAATTTGAAATTATTTTATGGTTAATGTAGTTAGGGTATTTTTAGATTTTTATTGTTTTTATGGTAAAGTTAGTTATGAATTATGTAAGTTAGTTATGAATACAAGAAGGTAAGATTATATTATGAATGTTTGGATTTTGAATCAGTTAAATGTCTATAAATTTTATCAATAATTCATTCATTAATTTTATATATATCACACTATGTAGATTTTTACAAGTTCTTCCTAATGTTTTTAGATTTATGGATATAAAATTTGTATGGAGTTTTTGAAAAATTGTGGGTTTATATTATTCTATTTTTGATATAAAATAAAATAAAAAAATCACCAATTTATAACTATAATTCATACATGCTAGTTTTGCTTCTAAATCTACAATGCATCATAATTAGAAATAAACATTATAAATTTACATTGCAAAATATAGAGAAATGCAATATGTCATTGTGGAGTAGCTAGACACAATGGCATAAAAAACTACTACATGGCCATTTTCTTCCGCTTCTTTAATTTGATATCCCATTTCTTTCTAAACAACTCTTTCTAGAACAAAATAATTTTACAAATAAAATAGAACCCATTTTTGTTACTAGCCCGAAAGTTTTACCACTAAGATTATGGTTAGGGTCTTTTGCATAACCTAACTTTCAATTAGATTTATTATTTACCCTTTAGAGTCTTAGTGAAGCTCCACTAATGTGAATAATGTGAGTTGATGTGGCTTCTTTTTGTAGTTGGAGCTAAAGTTTTACCACTAAAATTATGAGTAGGGTCTTTTGCATAACCTAATTCTTAATTAGGGTTATTATTTAGTCTTTAAAGTTTTTTTGAAGCTCCACTTATGTGAATAATGTGAGTTGATGTGGTTCCTTTTTTTAATTTGAGTTAAGGTTTTACCACTAAAATTATGGATAGGGTCTTTTTCATAACCTAACTCTCAACTATTGTTACTAATTTACCCTTTAGAGTCTTTCTAAAGCCTTATGTAATAATTCTAGTTGATGTGGCTCATTTTTGTCATTGGAACTAAAGTTTTACCACTAAAATTATGGGTAGGGTCTTTTGCATAGCCTAACTCTCAATTAGGGTTAATATTTACCCTTTAAAGTCTTCTTGAAGTTCCACTTATGTGAATAATGCTAATTGGTGTGGCTCCTTTTTGTCATTGGAGCTAACTTGTTTTACCACTAAAATTATAGGTAGAGTCTTTTGCATAACCTAAATCTCAATTAAGGTTACCATTTACTCTTTAAAGTCTTTTGCATAACCTAACTTTCAATTAGGGTTACCATTTACTCTTTAAAGTTTTTTGCATAACCTAACTCTTAATTAGGGTTAATATTTATTATTGAAGCTCCATTTATGTGAATAATGTGAATTGATGTGGCTCATTTTTGTCATTGGAATTAAAATTTTATAATTAAAATTATGGATATGATCTTTTATATAACTGGACTAAAATTATGAATAATAAAGTTTAAAACCTTCTTAGAACTCCACCACTTATGTGAACAATACTAACTAATGTGGACTCCAATATAACTGCTATTTAAACTATTGAAAAACTATTCTAAAGAAAACTTTTTTTAGATATTAGCATTGCTTAGTCAATTTCAGATCCGCCCTAAAGATTTCCCCTTGAGCATATATTCATTTTCCACCCATAAAGCATAATAAGATACCAAATTTTTGGTCATACATTTGAGATTACTTTGTTGACTTTAAGCTTTGGCTACATTTGTTAACGCAAAATTATTGGAAAACTCTTTTCCCTTGAGCATACATTCATTTTCCACCCGTAAAGCATAAAAAAGATACCAAATATTTGGTCATACATTTGAGATCACTTTGGTTGGCTTTAATCTTTGGCTACATTTGTTAACTGAAAATTTGTGCAATGAGTCACAATGAGTCACATGGAACAGTTGTTTTTTTTCACTTTTTCACAAATTTTGAATTAGTGTGCATAATTTGACCAAGCTTTTCAAAAAGAGATTTTTGTTTTAGGACTTTTTTTAATATTTTATATTGATTTTAATTATTATTGTATTTAACTTGCATTTAGAGTAATTGAACCTTGTGTTTATCATTGATGGAGAATGAGTGTTTTTTTAGTACAAGGTAGAAGGTTGTTTAGAAAGAATAGATTGTTGGCACAATTTTAACTAGAATAGTTATTGTTCTTTTTCTTTATTCTGATTATTATAGATGGAGAATAAGTGTTGTTTTTCTTCTTTATGCTGATTATCATAGATGGAGAATAAGTGTTTTTTATGGCACAAGTTAGAGGGTTGTTTGGAAGGAGCAGATTATGTTGGAACAATTATAAGTAGAATAGTCATCATCCTTCTTCTTTATGATAAAGTATTCCTATAACCTCAACAATCAACTAAAAATTCTGAAAAAATTATAGTCTATTATACATATCAATGTTAATATTACCGAAATCATTGTTAACACTGACAAAATAAAAATTATAATAATTACATCCCCAAAAAAATTAACTTGTACTAACCATCACATTCAAATAATTAACTTGTACTAACAGTCACATCCAAAAAGTTCACTTGTAACTGGAGCCCAGTGTTCCTGAACTGTGCTATGGAGCCCAGTGTTCCTGAACTGTGCTATGGATGGAGCCCAGCCAAGCCAATATTCCTGAACCGTTCTACGACCTAAAGTTGCTATAAGGGACCTGTGGTCCCTCTTCTAATTCAATGCGTTTTACCTTTGAATCCGTTGATATTGTCTCCTGGTTTGGTATGATGTGAATCCAACCACTTGCAATGTAGAGATGACATGAGGTGAAATGAAATACAGATTGTGATGTTTTTAAGACTATTGTTCCGATTTCCGACATTTTGAACAATAATTCCACACTCATATGATGTCCACAATATGAAGCCCTCAGCATTTTGGTGGTTTTTGTCAGATGTATAAATCAATAGAGAGTTTTTATATTTTTGAGATTTATATCTATTTTAATGAAAAAATTCAAAGATTAAGAAATTCAACAAAGCATTGGGAATATAGTTGACAATAGGTAATCGAGAATAAAAACGAACGCTTAAAAGAGACGAGTTCTTAACGCAGGAAAAACAAATATATAAAAAAGTAGGGCGTTTATTAAGGTAAAAGTTACAGAAACTTTCGAAATAAACGAAGAGAAGAGGAGGGAAAAATTAAAGGAAACACGAAGAGAAACGATGGACAAGAAATGAAAGTAAAGCAGGAGAAAGTAAGCAACCGGGATTTGGATGAAGGAAAAATAAGGCAAGGAAAGAGAAAAGAGAAAAAGGAGAATCAAATAAATAAATATAAGATGCCAACACATAAAATAATGAAGGAAAAAAGCAAAGGATAATGTGCATATGGGAAGAAAAGTAAGAGCAAAACGTGAATAAGGAAGAAAGGAGGGAGAGAAAAGTAAGAAATTGTTTGTTTGTTTAATTTTTAGTATATTGTTTGTTTAATTTTGTTTAAATTTGGTGAGAAATTGTTGAATCTGTAGATTTGAATATTAGTGTTTTAAGGTTTTTCAGCACGCTAAATTCAGTTATGCATTTAAAATTACAATTTAAACAAATTACTATTTCCCATATTCCCACCAAAATTGTCAAGACTTAGAAAGTTTAAACAACGCCTAATTATAGTAAAAACAGTTCACTTAGTTAATTTGAGAATAGATGAACGTTGTTAAGAGTGATTTAGTTTGAAATTATTTTATGGTTAATGTTGTTAGTGTTTTTTTCAACTTTTTTAGTGTTTTTTTGTTATTTTTATGATAAATTTGGTAAACTATATTGCATAAGTCATTGATATAGAGAAGGTAAAATTCTTACATGAATAATTGACATTTTTAATAAATATGTTTGTATAGTTGATGGATACTTGTTGATTTTGAACTAGTCACATTTCCATAAATATTGATAATAAGTTATTGAGCTAATTTTATAAAATGTAAAATTGATTATTATATATTATATTAATACTATTATGGTGGTGGTGGTGGTGATGGTTAATGTCCAATGAGACCAAGTTCACTTTATTGGACCTTAAAAAAGGTAAGGAATTACTTGGTTTGCTTTAAAAATGTATTTTGTGCTTGAAAAACTTTAAGAGAACGAGTTCCTAGATCACCATAGTTTTGATGAGTTAAAATGCTAGGAAGGTCAATATTATAACAAATACTTTGTACATAGGACATTATAAGAGAAAGTGTTTTTCATCATCGACCCTCTTAGTGTCACAAAGATGACAAATTATTTGGACCCATGATGTAGTGAGAGTTTGTTGTTTGTTCTTATTTTTAACAATGTCGATTTTCTTCTTTACACTACTCAAAATAGAGAGATACATTTGATCTTCTAGATTAGGGTTGATCACCTTCTTATAATAAATAATTTTTTATTATCCTTTAATCCTTTATCACACCCCAAATTTGTTGATGTTTGGACAACATCATTAAGACATTCTCTTAGATTAATAATTAATAACATAATTATTGATTATTAAATAATACATAATAAGTAAATGACAATAATAAATAGTTATTGATGGTCACCATATGTTCTCTATAAATGGAACACTTACATAGAAAAATCAACATGGTATCAGAGAGGGACTTGGCTTGACTTCCTCATGGGAGGGCCCATAGAAGATTCTATATTTCCTAGTGGGTAATGTACAACCCTCAACTTTAGATACAAATACCAGATTGTAGAGATTAATATGAGATTACATATATATTAAACAATTTTAAGTTGTCGGTACGTATAACTTTCGCTAAAAGGATTAAATATATATGAATATCTTTCCCATGGCCATTGTAAGACCATGAGTGCCATTTTTAGCACACATCTGATATTGAAAGATATCGGTAAACAACAATATTACACTACAAGAAGATACAAATGGATATGAAGCTACGCTTGTGAAACAAGTGGTTGAAGAGGTGGCTAAACATTGTATAATGAGTCGTCGTAGCTAGCCTTAAAATTAATGCTAGTACTCCATCATGGTGCATTAAATGCTTATTTTTCCCGTGGTTCAATCGCAAGACATATTTGTCATTTATGAGTGCCTATCATGAGCATCTAATAGAAAGTGAAATCCACTAGTAGTTCAACTAACTCAATCGAATTTTACTATTTTTCGCTGGCTCAATGGCACGAAAATCATATTTGTAATTTCTGAGTGCCTATGTTGAGAATTTAATTGAAAGAGAAATCTATTTGTAGTTCCCCTGGTTCGATCGAACGCAAATTATATTTGAAATTTCTAAATGTATATTATCCTGGGAGAGATGGATCTGAGATTTGGAGAGACTTGTCTCTATCTGGATGAAGCCCATGTTCAAGAGATGTAATTCGTGAGTTTGACTCCCCGGGAAGTGCGTAGGGTTTCCAATGGTTGTTTACTATGCATACAAGCTCATCGTGAGCTTTGTTGGCACAGGGGCAGACCCAGGGTTCAACGCTTCAACAACGCACCAACAAAACCCTAACTATCGGCCCTTTCGACAACACCTGCAAAGCATATGAAGTCTCACCTGAGGTAGAGGCATGGGGGGTTGCAGGACTTAGGTGTCTACAACCTAGTTGGGACACAGATCTGTGAGTACACACTTCAACAGAGCACTTAGCCAATAGTATGCATTAAGTTATGATTCTTATTCACTTCGCAGATTAAACCCTAAATACAGAACAATCCTGTAATACATAGATCAATACCTCTAAGCACTTAGCATCACTTCAGATCTAACAGTCATTCACATCATAAAAGCACTAAGTAATCCTAGATCTATCTATCATACATCAAGAACAATGCATTAAGAAAACATAAACATAAACACCATGAATAACATTGCACAAAGCACATCAACACAGGATATACGTGGTTCACCCTAGCATGGAGCTACGTCCACCAACTCTTCTTCTTCTTATTAGTCTTCTTCAATCTTCTTACAGGCATAGAGCCATAGTGCTCACTCCGCATTGGACAGGTGATCTATGCACAATGCACTAGATCCACCTTCCTCAAAATCAGGTCACAGCACAAAGCCTTACACAGTCTACGCATAAAGCACTTACAAAACACTCACACTTAGATCTGAAAGCTTCAACACATTCTTGCACAAAGCTAACTAGCCAAGCACTAAGTCGATCAATGACTAGTAACCTACTAGCTCTTCCATTAGATACTTATTTATACATTACAAAAGGGGGCCTAAGCATGGGTAAACCCATGGGATGACATCCCATACCCGTTACATAAACCCTAAAATCCACAAAAAGCCCGCAAAATGGGCGAAATCCCGCGATCTCCCCTTCGCCTGGGCGCTTCGTCTTCAACCAACCTGTCGAAGTCCCAAAAATGGTCAACCATGACCAGTGTTTCCTCAAAACCCGGTCAAGGGCCAACAGGCCTCCAACACTCATCAGTGACTCATCTCGAGTCACTCTGATCTGGGCAATAGTGCTTCAAAGGACTCGAGCTTAGCTCGAGCTGCCTCGACTTGCTGCTTCTCCAGGGCCTCCTTCTCGGTGAAATACTGGATTACTTGCTCATTGACAGGCCCTTCCAGGCATTGTTCTACTATTGTGACCACCTTTTCCATATGTGTGCCTTGTCCCTTGATCTCTTCAAAAAGTGTGCAGGATTCATCCTGCACCGGCGAGAGTCTCTGGGTCACCTCCATAACTCAGCTCTAGATGGCAATGACATGCTACTAAACTACGCATTGCTCTTGCGACCTTTTCATCTTCTCCACTTTCGTAAGTTGCTTCAGTTGTTCTTGCACAGTCGACGCCTGTTGCTTCGCCTTCTAAAGATGTGCCTCCAATCTCCTCAGCTCTGGGTCTTCTGCAAGGCGCTCATAGGTCTACGCACTTCGTTCACTGAGTTGCTTGCATTATGCGACCAATGACATGATTCTTTCTGTTGCGCTCCTAAAATTTTCTTCCCTTTGATCTCATACTTCTTGTGGAGTGCTAGGCACTGCTTGAAGTTATAGCTCTGCTACTCTTTCTTGGAGCTACTAAATGGCCTCAACGAGCTTCCCTACTTGGCTCTCGATTACATCTCTTCTTCCATCTGTGCCAAGCCCGACATAGAGAGAAGTGCTCTATTCGCTGCCTCTCTAATCCCAATCTACTCCGCGAGCAACTGGTCTTTCTCTTTCTGGATTTTCTCCTTGTCTTCTTCGAACTTCGCTCGAAGGTCATCTATCTCTTGCTACACAACCCAAAGTTTCTCTAAGGCCTCCTCCTTTTCGTGCCTCAAGGCCTCTGTGGCCTTCTCCTTCTCTTCCTAGACTCGATGAAGTCGAGTCTCTGTTGCATCTACTAATATGCGCAATTGGGTGGGGTCATCCCCCAATTCTACATTCTCTGTTGAGGGTGGCATAGTGGACATTGCCCTGATCGACTAAAGAGCTTGTTGGATGTCTTTAAATTCTTTCTCGATCCTGTCATACATTGTTTCATGCTTGGCTTCATGTCTCTGTAGGATATCCTCTTAGGCATCTTTGAAAATTGTGATGATGAGCTGGATATCATCCACTGTGAGCACATTCTGCGACTGAGGCTTAGTGGCTCGGGATTTCTTTCGCGCTGAGGGTTTCTGCGGGGAAACCTTCCTTTTCTTTGACATCTTGGCCTCTGTAATGGGATACTTTGGTGGTGTTACTTCACCATTTTCTTTCTTATCTTATTATCCTTCCTCCTCTCGGTTTACTTCGTCGCCTCCTCCTCCTATAAGTGAATCAGACGAAGTTTCCTCTGATGCACTATAGTTTTCCTCACTGTCGATGTCCTGCACTTCCTCCTTTTTCTTCTTCTTCTTGTCATTGCCCTATCCATCATGTTCGACCTGGGTGACTAATGGGCTTCCAATGATATCGGGGTCAGAGAGTTTTGCATCCTCCACTGGTACAAGGAATTCTGCTGGTCATTCCTTGGTTATCTCTTCCATGTCTTCATCAGTCAATTTGTATTAAGACTGCAACTCCTCCTTGCTTTCGTCCCCACTTGTGGTGATATATATGAAGTGTTGGTCTGCATGGAACTTTTCGAGTGGCCTGAACCAATGGAGTGTATTCGACATCATTCGGGGGAAGGATTCAATGGCCCGCTTGAGTCGTAAGTAGTACGCGTGGAACACCGCATTTGATTTCCATTGCTTCGCCATGTCGCTTGTATACCATAATATGGTGAACCTCATGGTTAGTGGTTCTGATGGCTCAACTTCAGGGAATTTCTCTCCCTCTGGCATCTCCCAAGCAACAAATGTTATTAAAATCAACAACCAACTAAAGTGGAACTCGTAGCCTTGGTCCTGTGCTTCATGATAGTCCTTCTCCAACTCATTGACGAGGTAGCTCGTCGAGTTCATCTGCATCCCTTCGACGCACTTCCCTGCAAGGTCGACTACGAATCCTATTACTTGCGTAGGGCAGTTCTTTTTAAAGAGCTTGCCCGCTATCAGATGACAAGCTAGGCGCACTGCACCATCTTGGATGGAGGCTAGCTTGTAGCCCTGCTTCCTTTTTTCCACATCGCCATATGCCTCCTTGATGCGTTGTGCCAAGGAGCGATTTGATGTCTTTCCTGAGTAGAATTTCTGAGGGTCTGGTCCCTACATGCTTAATCTAGTAATGAGGCGGATCAACATCCGATCCACAATGATGCGCCTATCCAACCACAGGTACCCTCCATGGAAGCACGATAGGAGGAGTTTAATGCACGCGTTAACCTCCTGATGTTTGTCGAAGTGTGGGATCTTCATCACATTTAAGATAGTTGATCTTACAATCTCCTTGATTGTAACAACCAGAATTTAAAAGACAATATAATTCTACTAATTTACCTAATTTATGTGCCAATTTACTTAATTTCTGAAGCTTTTAAGAAGTATAGATTTCATAATTTTCAAGCTATGTGCATACTTGCGTAAATAAATCTGGCAATAAATATTAAATTTAAGTAAGCAATTTACAATTTGGAGTTTAAATACCTGTCACTGATGCTACCATCCGCTGCAGCTTGAAAGCTTGAATCCTCGCTTGAACCTTC
>ML781860.1:565812-629467 GCA_009831015.1 Picea engelmannii | reverse complement strand
GAGTTGATTCTTCCATTGTTTGCTCGAAAAGGGGTTGAGATTTTGGGTAGAAGGTTAAAAGTTAAATCTTAAGGGTCATTTTCTGCGTATAAGTTTAGAGCCCTAGCTTATTAGTCCGTAGGGTAGAATACCCAACAACATGGTGTCTCTCGTTATTATGTTACGTTTATCGATGATGCAACTAGAAAAACTTGGGTTTATAGCATTCGACAAAAATCTTATGTTTTTGATACTTTTAAGAAACGAAAATCTTTGGTTGAGAATGAGACAGGAAAAAGGTTGAAGTGTCTCAGATCAGACGATGGAGGTGAATATTGCAGCAAGGATTTTGATGATTACTTTTCATACCATGGGATTTGTAGAGAGAATACAGTTCCAGGAACACCACAAGAAAATGGTGTGTTAGAAAGGATGAAGAGGACAATCATGGAGCGTGTAAGGAATATGAGATTGCATGATGGGTTTCCCTTACATTTCTGGGTAGATGTTGTAGACATTGTTGTTTACTTAATAAAAAAATTAACTGCAATCTCTTTGAATGGTGTAATTCCAAAGGAGGCATGGACAGGTAAAAATGTAAACAATTATTTTTTGAAAACTTTCAGTTGTGAAGCATTTGTCCATATTGATAAAGAAAATAGAACAAAGCTTGAGGAAAAATCCAAGAAGTGTACCTTTATTGGTTACGGTGTTAATGATTTTGGTTATATCTTATGGGATTATGAAAATCACAAAATCATTAGGAGTAGAGATTTCATATTCAATGAGAAGATCATGTACAAAGATCATTTGAAGGGAAAGAAACATGAAAAAGAAAAACCAGAATACAAAGTGTTTGATGAGATCATTGAAAAAGAAATTCCAAAGGTACCTGAAAATCAAAATGTACAACAACAGGAGCAACTGGTACCTCAAACTCCTACAACTGTTGTTAGAATATCTACCAGGTTAAGTAGATCCCCTGAGCGATACTCTCCTTCATTGTATTATTTATTGTTGATTGATTCTCATGAACCAGAATGTTATGAAGAGGAAATGCAGGTAGACACTAAAAATAAGTGGGAGCAAGGCATGAAAAAGGAAATGGATTCCCTTGTAAATAACCAGACTTGGGATTTGGTTAAATAGCATGCAGGAAAAAGAGCATTGCATAATATATGGGTTTACAAGTTGAAGGAATAATATGGAGGCAAAAAGTGATACAAGGCTAGACTTGTTGTAAATGTGTTTGCACAAAAGAAAGGTGTAGATTTTGATGAAATAATTTATCATTTTGTTAAGATGACTTCAATTAGGACTATTTTAAGTCTTGTGGCAGTAGAATATTTGCATCTTGAACAGTTCGATGTAAAAACAACTTTTCTCCATGGCGATTTGGAGGAAGAGATTTATATGCAGTAGCCACATGGGTATGAGGTCAAAGGGAAGGAAAATTTGATATTTGGGTTGAAGAAGAGCTTGTATGGCCTAAATAAAGCTACAAGTCAGTGGTATTTGAAGTTTTATAGGTTTATGAGAGAACAAGGTTATAGTAGATGTCATTATGATCACTATGTTTATTTTAAAAGGCTATAAAATAGAAGTTATATTATCTTTCTATTATATGTAGATGGCATGCTTGTTGTAGGGTCTAATATGTAGGATATAAATGTGCTCAAGAAGAAATTATTTAATTCATTTGTGATGAAGGATTTGGGTGCTGCAAAGAAAATCCTTGGTATGAGAATAACAAGAGACGAGAAAAATCAGAAAATGACATTGACTCAAGGTGAGTACATAGAGAAGGTGTTGGAGAGGTTTAGAATGCAGAATGCAAAACCAATTAGTACACCTTTGGCCAGCCATTTCAAATTAACCAAGAAAATGTGTCCCAAGACATAGGAGGAGATAGAATAGATATCCAAGGTCCCTTATTCATTAGCAGTTGGCAGCTTGATGTATGTGATGGCTTGCACAAGACTAGATATTGCACATACAGTGGGAGTTGTGAGCAGGTATATGAACAATTCAGGTAAAGAACATTGGGAGGTAGTAAAGTGGATTCTCAGGTATTTGAGAGGTATTTCTACTCATGCATTATGTTTTGGAGGTTCAAACACTATTTTACATTGATATGTTGATTTAGTTATGGTAGGTGATAAAGATAGCAAGATGATCACCACCGGGTATGTTTTTACTATAGATGGAACAATAGTAAGTTGGACTTCAAAACTACAAAAGGTTGTTTCACTTTCAACAATAGAGGTAGAGTATGTTGTTGCTACAGAGGCTACTAAAGAGATGATTTGGTTAAAGAGGTTTATGGAGGAATTGGGAAAGAAGCAAGAGAACAACAGGCCATACTGTGACAGCGAGAGTGTCATTCATCTTGCAAAGAACACAACCTTCCATTCAAAGACTAAGCATATACAACTCATGTACCATTTCATGTGAACCGTCTTGGAAGATGGACATTTGAAGTTGGAAAAGTTACACACTATCCAAAATCCTACAGACATGTTAAAAAAGGGAGTAACCAGGAATAAACTAAGTTCCTGCTCAGTTTCAATAGGTATTCATGCATGAAGGTGAAGATGAGAAATTTTCCAGGTCCAAGGTGGAGTATAGTCCAACAGGTACAACAACAATGGAGTTGTTGTGACTAGTCTCCAAGTGGGATATTGTTGGTTGGGGAGCCTGATAATCTTCATGTTTCATTGGTTTTTGTATTTATCTATGTTTATACACCATGAAGACTATACACCCCTCCACGCGAGGGGAGGGGGCTTGCCCCCCTTGCGGGGTCTGGGGGCAAGAGGCCCCCGGTGGGGGATCGGGGGAGAAGCCTCTAAAGGAAAAATTGCATTGTAAATGTATATTGTAATTTCATAGTAAATTTGGACCATTCATTATAAAGTCACAGATTTGATGGTAGAAGTTATGTTAGGTTTTTTTCCCTAGAAGGAAACCCACTTTTATGAGGGAATTATATTGTGGTTGTGTATCATTGCAAATATTGTATTCTGAGAGAAGAGACTATGAGAGAAAGAAGAGGAAGTTATAGTTGGTGTGTTGTAGGTTTTATCCCTTCATTTGTTGGATAATAAAAAGGAAGGAACTGGCAATTTCTCTAGTGGACGTAGCCCACACTGGGTGAACCACATATATCTGTGTCTCTATTATAATGTGTATCTTTTGTGTTTTATTTCCGCATTTGTTTTTATTTTGTTGCTCCGTGATCTTGTTTATCTAACATTGAGTGATGTAGGAGTGTATCTCAATGATTTCTTCCTCACATTAATTATCCTTCCAGAGAGTTGTTCCCATCATCAAATTTATCTCATTGGCGGATTTCACACTCACTTGATATCAAGAGATTTATTAATTTTCAACAAATTAGACACTTGTAAGGCTACAAATCATAGCTATGATACCAAACATGAAGTACAAAACTAATAAGTAAAGTTTTCTTATCAAGGCAATTCAAAATTTTCATGACAAATCAAAGAACAATCGTTTTTTGGGAGAAAATGTTTTTTTGTGAGAAACCCTTCCTAACCCAAAAGACTTGTAATTAATGATGGATCATCTATTATCATTATCTCTATGTGCCAATTAGAACTGGATCTGATGAGAGTTTCCTTCACTGTGTAGCGGATCAATGTCTTTTAATTGTTGGGAGCTTATTCTAATTGTGTTTTAAACTGGCTCTAAAACAAAATATTATCCACAAGACCGAGTGCTCAAAGCAAAAGTCAAAACCTTGTTATTTAATCTTGTTGTGGGGGTACAATGGTAGTTTTGAAAAAAACTAAGGGAGGGACCATTCTTACCCACGATATTGACACATAGCATTATTTGAAACCATTGATATAGACCATGGACTCCCCCCCTAATTTTCATGTAACTTTTTTTGGTGGGGTGATAATCCAAGTCGTTGGATATTTGCTTCACAAATTGCTTCATATGTCTATTTTGACACTTGGTATATTTGAATTAAGACAAATAATATGTAATATGCATAGATTTAATTTGGAAGAAGAATTTGGATTTAGTTTTCTAAAATGACCCTTTAATTTTTTGTTTGGATTGAAATAAAGATGGCCTTGAATGACAAAAAGAAACTGGTTGAGGCAAAAAACAGATATTGGACTTTAAATGGATCATGGTCAAATACGATTAAGTTTTTTGTAATAAAGCTAAAACTATTTTGGTGAAACTATGGATAATGGCAATAAACAAAAGTATGAGAAAATAAATTAAAAGGAACTTATAGAAGTAGATTTATTGGATTGATACTAGCTTTGAAGTGAGGGAAATACCAACAAGTAAGTAAAATTTGAGAAAAAATAACATTAATTGATGAAGTCAATTAATGCTAAAAAATGTTGCAATGCAATTGTGACCTTTGAATACTTGCCAATGAAGCAAAAATCATGACATAATTGAGTTTTCAATACCTTCCAACATGTAGTCTATTTCCTGGTCTCCTCATGTATATACCAAGCTTTCAGTATTGTCCCTAAAGAGTGGTAGAAATGATGCACCCAAAATTGAGAAGGTAGTTCCTCAACTTTTCACAGCTTGAGACAATATAAAATATGAGCAATTGGATCAGAGGAAACATCATAGGTATTCCAAGTTAATAGTTTATACTTCATCATTTTATCATCACTCAATTGATAGACTTGGGATGGAGGAAGGAAGTGATATTGAATAACAAGCTTGATATCATTCCAGGAAGAAAGCGTTCCCTTATGATTAGCCCACCATCTAGCAGGATAATATCTCAAGAATATATCAAGAGCTTAAATTCGTTTTTCTTCGATAACCTTACCCTCCATATAAACAAAAAAAATGTGCAATTCTAAAGTCCCATCATATGTTGGACAATTACATATTTCATCCCCAATCCACCTTACTGATCAGATAGTTTCACAACATCTGGAGAAGATCTCATGTCGCCCTTGCTACCAGTCATTAAAAGGTACTTTAGAGTCCTCATCCATAGAATAAACACTTCACCAACTCACTGATTCATCTACAGTGGGGTTAATATAGTTATCTCTTTTTCTTGCAGTCATGTGATATAATTGGTCAAGGACATCTGGCTCCAAAGTATCATCAATAGGTTTATTAGATTATTTGACCTTGATATATCTAAAGGTTGAGTAACTCTCATTCCATCTGATTCAAAAGTAATAGTTTCCTTCTTGAGGTCAATTATAGCATAATTCTCATAGGCCCAATTATTTCCCAACAGAGCGAGATATGGGTCCTTTTCTCCCATTATCTCAATAACTTCAAAATCAACCACTATCTTAACACCAATCAAGTCCACCTCCACATTTTCTAACCTTCCTACTAGAAAAATACAGTATTGATTGGCCATCCTCAGCTAAATAGAAAAGTATACTATCTTAGGTTTCCCCATTGATGCTCCCAATTCTTCTTAGGAAGAATGTTAACATCATAACCAAAATCTAGCATAACATCTTTGATTTCATAATCATATAACTGAGAATTTAACCTAAATTCCCTTCTCATTCTTCTCTTTCTCTTTGTACCTAGATCACTTTCCTTTCTAGATGGTTAGAATTAATATACTCTCTTGGATTTCCTTCAGCTCCCAAGGCCATTTTAATAGTATTCCACAACTTTTCAATAAGTTTTTTTTCATCTAAGATATTAAAAAAAAATTGAAACCAAAAGTCAAATACCTTTTGTGACTTACCTGAAGATTCCAAATGGATGGAAGAATACCTGATTATCTGTGGCTATTGTGGGGTCAAATTGGAACTTGGTTCCACAACTTCATGGAACAATGGGCCAGGCATGTTTTTGAACATCTCTACTACACTTTTAAAGAATCCTTCTATTGTGTACGATCATACCTGGTATTGTTCAGCATAGCCTTGAAAATCTTAATTGGATGTGAACTCTTTTCATTACACCAATCTTCGGTCCTCCCCTGGTAATGATATTGATAGCAGATCTTCTCCCCTTGGAAATATATCTTGGTTCAAAATTAATTAGGTTATCCCCTTGTTGTGTTGGTTTTGTCACATGGGTGAGAAAAAAAACAACACTTTCATGTCTAGATGAGCCTGTTAGACAAGACATGATTTTGTGAGTGGGTTAAACAAGCCAAACACATGTAATAAACAGAGAAACAAACTAAAACAACTAAGAAATAAAAGTTGGAATGCATGAGAAACTTAGAAACATAAAAAAACAACCAATGACCAAGATAATGCTACCAATGGATAACTATATTAGTAGGCAAAACATCGTAGAGAAAAATGAGGACTTATGAGTCCCCTCTTCCTCCTTGGGAAGTCTCTTGAGTTCCCTAATGGAGATCTCATCTTACAATGGAAGAAAAATGACAAATGGTGAAGAAAATGAATGTTGATTCCCTCAAGAGGTGAGTGGAATGGCCTATTGCAATGATGCTTGAAGGCTCCAAAGAGAAAAGAGGATTATTAAGGGAGAATTGAGGCAGCATAACAATACTATGAAAATATTGGTTTCTTAGTGCACCCATTGCTCTTATTTATAGAAATTCTTTGAGGAAAAATGTAATTGGTTCTTGGTGTGAACAAGGGGCTTTTAGGGCACCCTCTAGTCCTTGACCAACCCCCCATTCAGATTTCGCTCAGATATGAAGGTCAAATCAGGTTGGGAGTTGGTCCATAAGTGGTTGGGGGGATGATAAGATCCATAAACACATCAATCATAGAAGTGTGTCTTTTCTCATTCAAAGTCATGCACTTGGTGCATTGTGTGCTCTGAGGGATTTGTTGGCCCTCGCACACTGTGCACTGTGCGCGTGCTTCTTTTGGTGAATTAGCGCATGTCAATTTTTGACCCAATTGTATAGTTTTTTCCTTAAGAATTCATTTCAGGGCTGCAGGTGAACTAATTGTTGTTGGAATTGTTGGATTTATGTAACCATTTGCGTGGAATGTTGCAGACGAAATTTCAGTGATAACAGATTCCCCCTGATGTGTGAGGTTAGGAGAATATGTATAGCCAAAATACATCAATGTTTCTTCTACTGAGAGTGTCATTGTAATGAAGAGTGATGAGAGGAACTACAAGAGATATCCGTCGGAGGGAGAGGGGAAACTGTGGGAACCAAACCTTTCTCTAGGGAGAAAAAAGAAAAGTTGTATACAAACGAGGTAGGTATGCCCCATGCTTGTGTCATGTAACCAAAATGTAAAATGGTAACTAAAGATGCATGTTCATCTAGATAACTGCAGCGCCCTCCGGGGTGGTTGATAACGACATATGATAATTCTAAATAGTGAACATACTTTGAAGTGAGGCAAGGATTCCTGTAAGAAGTGTCGATTACTCATAGGAATTGATGGCCTAATGAATTCAAAGGTCTTCGGCTGGTATAAAACAACTGCAATAGTCGCATAGTAATACCCACCGTAACATGAAAATTTGTTGAAGTCTAATGTTATGGGGGTCAACGGAATTAAAGAGAAATGATGATTCTCTTTGTGTCGTCCAAGACTCCTCATTGTAAAGGTAATGAGATTCAATATACTACCACCCTTCTGGGAACTATGTTTATGTCCACAGAAAGGGAGGCATGACTCCAAGACGCAAAGGGCTTCGTGAAATCTACTGAGATGAGATCAAGAACTGATAGGTAACATGGACGAAGTCAAGATGTGGTGAGACTTGAGACTGCCCTTGGTTGGGGAATGTTAAAGGATGATTGGAAGCAACCGTAAAACTATATCTAGTGTCAGGGAGATGACTAGATATGGGGTTAAATTGTGCCAAAGGCTGAACAAAGTGGACAAACTCAGAGATCATGGGTACATGGACTTTGGGATACTCGAGGTTTGTGAACAATGTTGAAATGAAAAAGGAGAGTGGATGCCCCAACCAAGGGAGACATGGGTTGCATTGCCGAGAAAATAAGGTCATCAAGGGTGATGACAAAAAGCTAAGTAAATGTTGGAAACAAAGGCTTTTTAAAATTACCAAATAAATAAAGAACAATTTGGAATGAGTGTACAGATACAGAAACGAGTGTCGTAGTGTAGGATGGTTGGCTTGTGAGGGCCCCAAGTTGCGAAAGAGAACTGGTGGAGGGTGAGGGCCCCATGGGTAGGCTTCTGTATGAGGTAAATGAATGGAGGGCAATCTGCAGATGGGAAAACTGGTGGTGGATGAGATGGAGAGTTAATGATATTGTGGAGTTGTAGTCAAGAGAATTGAGATGATATAACCTAGGAGCCCATTGGGAAAGCTAGCAATATGATGAGAAGAAGTATGTGGCTTATTCTCAGAAGTGTATAAGACTATCGAAACTCCCATCGATATGGGGTGAAATCAACATGAGTGTCAAGTTTCCAAGGGGAACTATGAATGGGACAAATCATGTGGGGGAGAGTACCACCAAGTGATAGTACCAAAATGCAACAGAGGTGATGGTACTGTAGAATCGGATGTATGAACCTTAAAGGTGAACATCGGAGGGTGTGACTGGGAGATGAAATTGATTTTCAGAGGGAATAATTACATGCCAATGTCGAACATATACCTGAAGGGGTTGCATCATTATGATGACCAAGTACCTACACACATAAAACAGAATACCCCATGTGAACAATATCTGATGATAAAGAACATATAACAACTATCTGATAATTTTGAACATGAGCATGTGAACCTGAACGTGACGTGAGAAAAATGCTCCCCTGAGGCCAAGTTCAGATGATGACCCGGAGAATGTAACTACGTATATGGCAGGACCATGATCTCATGGTAGAGAATGGATCGGAAAACAGAGGCTCTAGGCTCCTGTAACTGAGTGTGAAAGTTTGGAAAAAGGGACTATATATGGCTGGTGGGCCCACAATGCCACCTCATTTGTACCCGTCGCTATAGTGATTTGATGAGAGCATTTGGAGGAGATTTGGAGATTACGGGAGCTCTAGTTGACCGATCCGGGATTTGTGAGAGTTAGGTTAGTGGTCCCATCCTCCTACATAATGTGAATTTGGTAGACTTGATTTAGGGGGTGTACATATGGTCATATAAGGGTAATTTTAGGTAGGAGCCAACAAGTGTGCGGGAGAAGGAAGAATATCCGTGCGTAGATGTGCATGTATAATTCCTTCTCCCGTGCATAATGTGCGGTTGTGCTTGATAGAGTCGTGCAAGTGGGCACGGGGAAGGGAAAAACAAGAGCGCATGATATGCATGCCTATTAAGTTGACAACTACGCATTGTGCGCAGTTGTTGTTCAGACAGTTGTGCATCAGTACACAATTGTGTAGAGGAAAGGTGTGCATGTGTGTGCACATATCTAGGTGATAGCTACGCATTGATGTGAAATTGTTCTCAGAAAGTTGTGCATTAGTGCGCAATTGTGCAAAGAACAAATGCACACATGTGTTCCCCTGTATGGGTGAAAGCCGCAGACTAGAGGCAAGGCTAAGGGGTTTGAAATTTTGAATTTTTTGATATTTTTTATGGATGATGAGGGTTGACAAAGTGTTCTTGTGTGGGTGCAGGTGATCAACATTGACCGGAGATCATGATGCCAGTTCATTGTAGAGAGTAATACTAGGAGCGTCTCTGATATGTGGTCAGACAACAGTCGGGCATTCAAAGACACTTGGCAGCCTACGAGTTTCTCAAGTTCTTCGAATTCTCCTTAATACAGTCGCAAAAGTTCCTGATGCAATATCTTATAGCCATGTGGAGCACTGATATTCATTGTTTCATCATCAGAGGTCATCAATTGAAATTATCGGTTGTCGAGGATGTCTATTTTCTGATGGGGCTCCCATTCCATGGGATGGCCCTCCCTACTAACCCCCAGCTGTCGGGGGATGAGAGAGCGATTGAATTAGCGCGTCCCTGCTGCATGGGGTAGAACTCGATGTTAGGTTCAGTCATTCGGATTGAGGCAATCGATGAGATCCTGACATATTGCATCGTCGCCATGGTAGTGAGGATCTACGGATCCTTGGAAACTTATCAGATCATAGGAGGTCAGTTGAGGATCATGGAGAGGGTCTTGGATGGGGACCATTTTTCCTGGGGGCTTATGTTACACTCCAGGATGATGGGTAAGATTCACCAGTGTCAAACAACCAACTCTGGTGACTTTGAATTTGGGTCACCTATACAGTGGTATGGACAACCCACACGACGTTGACATGATGTTGCCTCCTAGGGAGGATTGGGATCAGAGAGGTTTGTCTATGTATTTATGTTTCATGATTTTGATAGTGTAGCATATGATTATATATGTATATATGGATGCTGAATCTACCTTTGGTGTTGTTTTGCAAATGTGGGGCCCCGAGCTTGTGAGGCAGAGATGGTCGGGGAGTTGGCTTGCCAGAGACCAGTGCGACCGTCATGGGTAGAGTCGTGTGTAGGACAGAGGCGCAGACGATATGATGTTGGTGCTGGAAAAGCACATGAGCCGAGCGCAGGCCAGAGGTGGAGGCTAAATGACATTGGTGTTGGACCAACGCATGAGCCGCAAGCAAAATCCAGAGGGGAGATGGAGGACCTACGTTGATGGTTCAAATAGGTTCTACAAGGTGTGTCAGAGGGGATGTGGGACCACATATAGGATTAGAGGTTCTTGGAGCAGTGTGTGGGTGTGTCGGTGGAGTGGCAGACCTGGATTCACCGAGGAGATGTAGCGGGGCAACGATGACTGATCGGTTGCCTCCTCGACTTGGAGGGCCCCTGGCTGGTGGGGCATCTCCATCTGAAAGAGGACCTAGGGGGGGAGCTATGGGGGCACCATGAGAGTTGGTTTTATGTATTGTATAGGCATGTGAGCCCATTTTGTACAAGGTAGTTGATAACCATTTTGTATAGGGTAGGGGGTACCCATTTTGTACTGATAGGGGTGAGGGGACTCATTGGCCTACAGGCAATGTATTTTGTATTTTGTAAACATTGGTGATACTATTTGATTATATATATATATATATGGACATGTATCTTTGGATATTTCATGTCTACATGTGTTTTGATGTTTTTGATGATTTATGATGTCTTTTCGATATGTTGTGAAAGAGGTATGATGTATATATGATGATGTTTTAATGTGATAAATGGCAATCTAATACTAGGTTATCCATGTTATCTATTGTTTGATTAAATTGTCTTGGAATATGTGTAAATGTGATTGAATCAAATTTGTGAGATAAGAGTCTAACTTGAAGGTATTTGTGAAAGAGGCAAGGATAGTGAACGTGATATACATTGTTGAGATGCAGGATGACAAGATGGGAATCTAATAGAATGCTAAGGTGACGAATGTGGCGTTGACTAGCCTCGGTGAGGAGACCAATGAGGGGGGTGTATTCAACTTGGTTTTTGGTGGTTGAGCACAAACATATGTCGTTGGAGTGGAGCAGTACATGTGAAGGGGTATAGAGGGCCTAAGCAGCCGAAGCGAGATTATGTGTCCAGCAGCTAGCACTGTCAACATAATCGATGTGGTAGGATGATGAAGGATGCATCTTTCAATAACACAGATGATAGATCAGACATGAGGAGTGGTGGTAAAAAAGAAGACTAAAAAATCTACAAATGTGTACAAAAAACAATCCTAAAGTAGAATGGTTATGCTCAGGTGTAAAACTTCTTTAAGTACAACCTATTGATAGGTTCTTTGAGAGGATAGCCTTCTAGAGAGGCCATGATGTATGCACCTTTAGTGAGGCAGTGTTGGACAATGTAGGGTCCATGCCATAATGACTCTAATTTCCCATGGTGGAGAGTATCGTGGGCGATATCCTAGGCTAGGATGAGATCTCCTTTGTTGAATGAATGAAGGTTGACATGGGGGTCGAAGGTGGCTTTGGACTGTTTTTTAGCTACCTCATTATTATTTAATGAAGATCGACGATCTTCATCCAATGAGTCTAAGGTTAGCAAGTGCTTCTCCATTGGAGCAGTTTCGGGTAATAGCTTGATGGCAATGTGTAATGTGGGAATTTCTCACTCGATAGGGAGGGTGGATTCAATCCCATGGACGAGGCGGAACGGTGTAAAACTGGTGGTAGTTTTGACTGTCGTGCAATAAACCCATAACACAAAAAACAACATATGATGCTAGTTGGTCTTATGTTTGTTGAAGGTACGTTGTAGCGTGGTTCTGAGGACTTTGTTGACACCCTCGACTTTTCCAATGGACTGAGGGTAGTATGGGGAGGAAAACTCATGGGATAATCCTAACTTTTAGGAGAGTTCCACGAAGATCTCATTCTCAAAGTTTTTACTGTGATCAGACATTAAATGTAGTGGGACTCCAAATCGGGTAATGATATGGTTGAAGAAAAAACACATTGTTGTGTCAGTGGTATTGTTGAAAGTGGGCATGGCTTCGGCCCATTTGGTAAATTAATCGACAACCATGACAATGTACATGTGTCCATTACTAGATGGAGCATTGCAAGTCATGAAGTCTATGCTCCATTTGCAGAAGGGGCTGGTGGTGATGATTGGATGTAGAAGAGCGGGTGGTGCTCTTGATTGGTTTACATAGAGATGACATTTTTCCCATTGCTTGACATCATGGATGCAGTCATGAAACAACGTGGGCCAGAAGTACCCTACTGGAATTATTTTTTGGGTGGTGGAAATTCTTGAGAGGTGACCACCACAAACTCTACTATGGAAATCATTCAAGACTCTATCGGCTTTGTCGATGGTTAGACATTGATGAAGAATGGTGTCGACCCCACATTAGTATAAGATGTATCCGATGAGGAGGTATCAAGGGGCCTGATGGTGAATGCACTGACGATCATCTCGAGAGATATGAGACCCAAACTTCTGTGTCTGAACATAGACAAGAAGGTCGACATACCAGGGGTCATCAGAGGGGATGAAGAAGAGGTGTTCGTCGAGGAAATCCATATTGATGGGGGACTCTTTAGTATCTGAGGGGAAATTCATGATGAGTTCAGCAAGGACAAGCACTTTCTTTCTTTTGGGAGTTGAGAAATCTAGGTCGTATTCCTGAAGGGTAACGATCCATCGGGAAAATTTTCCATTAATTTGTCGTCGACTAAGAAAGTACTGCATGGGGTTGGAATCTTCTATGACTTTGGTAGTTCAAAGAAGGATATAGTGTCATAGTTTTTGGACTGTGAGGGAGAGTTTCCCATCATTATTATATTTCAAGGGTGGCCCCGAAATGTTTTTATTTATGTAGTAAATGACATGCTCACGCCCGTCATCCCCTAGTTGGAAGAGGACTCCTGCTACTGAGACACCTGAGGCTAACAAGTAGAGGATGTAATTGCGATCATAGACTAGAGGAATAATCAAAGGGGCATTAGATAGGGCCGCTTTCAATTCATCAAAATTGGTTTGAGCATGTCCATCCCATAGAAATGGGATATCATGGCGCAGTAGGTGGAGGAAACCATGTGCGTGAGTGGTGTAATCTGGGACAAAGTGACGTAAAAAGTTATCTTTTCCTTGTAGGCTCTACAGTTGGCATAAATTTCTAGGTGGTGGAATTTCCATGATGGCTTGGACCTTGAGGGGGTCCACCGTGATGTCGTGTTGGGAGACAATGAACCCAATAAGGCGTCCGACCATGACACAAAATACACACTTGAGGGGGTTCAAGCAGATATTGTACTACCGACATCATTGAAAAATTATGCGTAAGTCATATAAATGTTGAGTTCATTTCTTGGATCGAGTAGTGAGGTCATCCAAATAAGTGAGGATGATGCAAGCAAGATCATGGAAAACATAATTCATGGCTCATTGAAATCTAGCACCTGCGTTCTTGAGTCCAAAAGGCATGACACGATAAGAAAAAGTACCCCACGGGGTAGTAAAAGTGGTTTTATATTGATCTGTTGGATGGATTTGGATTTAATTGTAGCCGAAGAACCCATCCATGAAGGACAAATCCTCATGGCTAGCACAATCAACAATAATTTGGTCGATGAAAGGGGGTGGAAGGTTGTCTTTGGGACAAGCATGGTTGAGATCGTCAAAGTTGGTGCAGACGCGATAATGCCCTATTTTTTGTTAACGGGGACAAGGTTGGAAACCCATGAGGTATACGCAATGGTGTAAATTAACCCAACATCACCTAACTTGTCAATTTCATCTTTGATAACCGCCGCTTTGGATGGGTGAAGGGGGCACTGCTTTTGATGAACTGGGGTGACATCTGCCCATGTTTCGATGCGATGTTCAACTATAGAAGGATCAAGGCCAAGCATCTCCTTATATGACCAGGAAAAAATATCTTGGTATTCCTGAATGAGGTATTTGTAAGCCGTGAGTTCTTCAGGGGAACATGGGGCATCAATGGTGATTTCTTCTACAATTCCTAGTTTGATGGAAATTTCGATTTTGACAGTGGGGGAGATATTGGCCATGTTACCTTCTTCAAAATAATATGGGGTAGGAATAGGGTTGTTGAACCAGTTTATATGCCCTAAAGGAATAAAATCCTTGGTTTTGATTGAAAATATGGAGGCTTTCATAGGAGGGTGAAAGGACTCCTATTAGAGAAAAAGTGTTTGGTGATGGAGCGCATTCCATGGGAAATCGAGGGTAGTGAGTTCCTCCAGGATATCTTCGTCGCAGTGGAAAATGCAAGAATATAGGGGCTCCGAGGAGGTGGTAGGGGGGATTATCAAAGTGTGATTGACCTCAAGTGGCGAGGACATAGAGGGGATATCGTATACAGGGTGTGATGGATCACTTGACATAAACCAAATGTCTAGGCACTATGGGTGATAAACTGTGGTAGGGTGCAAGATTTCCTGTGGGAAATTTACCAGGGAATTCTGAGGATTTGGGGGAATATTCTCAGACAGTCGATCTATGAACCATGGAGGGATCAGAAGTGACTCAGGTTCAGGGGGGGTAATATTGACAATAACTTGAGAGTGCAGTACCAGTGGTGAGGTGTTCGTATGTGGTTGAACAGGGGTTGAATGATGACCTTGGTATGGAAAAATTAAAGGACATCAGTATGTAAAGTGAGAAAGTGAGTCACAGAGAGCACAAGGGAATCTCATCCACTTAGGGACTGAGGAAGAGACGTAACGAATTTCAGTTTTGTGAGCACCAGTAAGGGGTAGCAGAGAGGGATCTTGCTAAAAGGTTTGGCATACTGCGGCTAGTGTCTTCAAAACTGAGGTAGAGCTGGGAAATGATGAGTGTAGTGGCCATATTTTGAACAGATGGAAAAAGATAATTTGGTTCACAGACCTTTACTGCCTGTAGTGGAGGATGTTGTAGTAGTACTAGATGTTCTTAGTGAAGTGATGAGCAATGTGGTTTCTCAAGGGATTTGGATCAGATTGCGTAACTCGGGAAGAGTAGGACATCTATTAGTGGGGTGTCCCTCTCTTTCGCATAGTGCGCAAGGAGGTTGAACTCGGGGAGGAAGTGGAGATGTGACCTCTTTCTTCTTCAGTCTGCCCTCAGTATTGGAAGTGGTGCTAGAAGTTGCGAGTGAAGGTGGTGTGGTCAGAGCCTGTACTAGAATTTGCATAGGGATTCCCTCTAGTTGAGGAGGTAGATATGGCTAAGGAACCATCGTAGGTGGGTGAAGATACCATACAGGGATGGAAAGCACCATGTTTGGAAGGGTAAGTGTTGCAGCTACCTGAAATGCTTGAACTCTAGGTGGGGGGTAGAAGAAGGGAATTTGAGTAATGGCTTGAGGAATTGTCTCCCAAAACGAGATTTTCCCCTGGAGGGGGGGGAAACCGGGGATAAGTGGTGCAGTAGGTTTTTCAAGAAATTCTTGAGGTAATAGTTTGTCAACTAGTGGGATTTCGAGGTGTGGAGAGGCCTCAGTGGGAGGAATGGTGTCTTCGATGTCAGTTCCATTAGAATATATGACACACACTTGTGTTGAAGGGTGTATGAGAGGTGGTGCTCCATGATATGCCCCCAACAAATATGGGTCCTTGAAAATTCCAAGACCCATGTCGATGAGAGAATAAGCATCCAAGATAGTGCAGACAGGGGGAAGAATGTTATTGATGTTGGAAAAATGGTTGGGCTTGTAATGTGTAATTTGGTCGATGGTGATGATTTTCCCTTTGTTGGGGAACATCATCATTCGAAACATAGAAGAGGCTACCTCCTTCATATCATACATGTAGCTATGTCCAAACAAGATATTGTAATCAAGAGGAGCATCGATAACTTCAATGTCGATGAGGATGGTTTTTCCCCCAAGTTCGACGGGGACATTTTGGAAGAGCCCTTCAGGGGAGGATGGTCTACCATCATAGGATCTCAAGATGATGGCAGATGGTACTAGCTCAGGGGAGCCAAGTTTTTTCCATATAGTTTTGGACATGATGCATGTGGATGCACCTTCATCGATGATACACTAATGAACTGTGATGTTCCGAATATTTACTGGTATCTGGAAAGCTACCAGAGCAGGGAGGTGTGCTTCTCCACTATCTATATCAAATGTGATGAGTCTAGTATTAGTTGGGTCCACTGCCCCCAAGGCAGAAAGGAAGGATTTTCGCGAAGTTGGACATGTTTGGAGGACCTCCAATATAGACATGGTTGTAGGAAACTGTGCTAAGTCATCGACCAGAATGTAATTGTGTGATTCCCTAGCCTAAGGGTTATTGAAAGTCTGTCACAATTGAATGCCAGGCATACGAATGGTAGGTTCAGTATTAGGGTGTGGAATCATCAAGGGTTGTCTGACTGTAACTGGAGCCATTTATGAGGTGGTTGGGGTAGATTTAGGAGGCGTACCATGTTGATGACCTTGCATTTGTGGTAGAATCTCCTCCTCACTAGTGAGGAGGATATTGTGATCGACCGAATTTCCAGGGTGTATGGGCCCTAGGTTTTGATATTTCCCCATTTGTGGTGGGAAAGGGTGTACCTCTTGTTGGGTATTCATCATTCCTTAGTGTGGAATAGGGTTTTTCAACACAACCGGAGGTGTCTATTGCAAGTATTTTTTGGGGGCATGTTGAGGGGCAGGCTGTGCTGGAGGATGTGGCGCGTTCATACACTCTTTCATCCATTTGAAGTCAGTGATTTGGGGACAACGATGAATATAATTTCTATACTCACCACAAAGAGCGGAAGGGAAGATCATCATAAGATTGTTGTTGTTTTTCCTCCCTTGGGGTTTTTTGTTATTGTCCTCTTGGTGGTTCTAGTTTCCTTGATTTTGGTTGTCCCCAACAGGTTGGTTTTTTTAGGGGTTCTTTCCTCCTAGTCCCGGGTTATTATTGTTTCAGTGTTTTCCTTTATTCTTGGCATTATTCAACTAATGGGCCATATTTTTCGTATCCAACTATTCAAAAGTATCAAGTTGTTGAATAGGAGAAGGTTGAACAAATTTAAAGTCGGCATGTGGTTTTCCATGTGGAGGAGCAACCAGTTGTGGAGGGCTAGGAAACGAAAGGTATGGATTGTTTCGTGGCAATGATTGATAGGGTGCATGGGAAGGTGAAGCGCTTTCACTAGTGCCCAGGTTATATGTTGAGGTAGAAGGTGAACCCAAACATGATTGAGAGGTCAAACACATCATGGGTACCGAAAAGGGTCCACTCATGGGTGGGGGGAGCAATAAGATATGGTTGTTGGTATGGGGTGGGGGAGGGTAATAAGATGGCCCTCCATATGGTTGTGGATATTGATATGCACCATACATAGGTGGCAGTTGGTTGTAAGGGTTGTGATGTGTCGTGGTACCAATCAACCCATCCGCAACATGGGAAATCCCAGGTTTTTCCTGGCCAAATGGTACGGGTCTAGGTTCATCAAGTAACACTATGTATAAGTAACCTGACTGAGCATATATCAGGTCAAAATGTTGGGCCTTGTTGATGGCTTCCTCTTCTGGCTGAGGAAAAGTGGATGCTACATCTTTGGAAAGTATAGAGACGAGTGATTTAAGAAACCAATAGAGGCGTTGTTCTTTGGTGGTTTCTTCTTTACATAAACTATGTCGCCAATGCCATTCATGGATGTGGTCATAAATATACATAGATGAGGTTTGTTTTCACTTGGAGAGTAGTTCTAAACTAGTGTCATCATGAACTGGTAGTTGAAAAAAGTCCAAAAAGGATTTGGCCAAGGACTCAAAACTCACATGGGACCCTGATGTTTTGTCCACATACCATTTGATCGATGGACCAGTGAGTGTTCTTTGAAATAACCTTAAGCGGATGGAATCATCCATGATGTTGTTTGAAGAGAACCATAAGTGGAAGGTCATAACATGGTTAGCGAGATCTTCCCCCGATTTTCCTTCAAATTTTGGAATATCTGAAGGTAGTTTGGTAGGCATATTGGTCCATGTGGGGTCATGTAAAATATTATCATTCGTGAGTTTGGCCAAATCAATAATTTTGAGAGATGCCAAGTATGGCATAGGGGGATTTGGTGGAGGATTAGTTCCAACCATTGTGTGTGTAGGTAGTGAACCTGACCCTTGAGAGGGATTTGGTGGGGTTGTAGTTCTCCCTTGAGAAGAAGTTTTCCCCCTGCCTCCTTGTGAAGGAGAGCTAGAGGATGGATTTCCTTGGGAATTGGACCCAAGCAAAGTGGAACCAATTAAAGATGACCCAAAAATAGTAGTACTCAAGGGGGTGTGATATGGGTGAGCCGGTGAGTTGGCAAGACTAGGGACTCCTCCTAGAATAGGAGGGAGGTTTTGTAAGCGTCTGGAACAACAAGCATTATGTGGGTCCCCTATGTGTGAAAATGGTTATGAGACTTTGGATATTTTGGACCTTCACAAGATAATACAACTCACAATTGCATGTAATCAAATTAGCATCATACATAAATCAATTGTAAATAAGAAAACATGTGGGTAGGTGGATTTTGTTCGCATGGGGGAACAAATAAAAAAAATGATCGTGTCCTAAAATACATATCTTCCTTCCTCTCAAATATCACTGAACCTTCCAAGAGAACTCAACAGTGGGGTATAAAGACACCAGAAGAGGAACTAGTGAAGGATGAAATAATCAGTTATAATGAGGGATAGAGGGTGCATATCCTGAAAGAACTGGCGATATTTCCCAATAACCACATAAAATCTGATCAAGGTGTGTTTGCAGCCCACAATTTCCACCTGGGTAGATGTCGTAAATTTAGTCACTAGGTACCTCGGTCAAAGTACGAAATTTAGATTTTCGACCTCATAAATGGGTCATGGGTTGGATCCCTTCCAAGAGTTGGGTGACTCAAGGGGGGACGTACATAACAACCGGACCTTTGCCTTCAACCCTTCATGGGTATCTCCCTATATTATGGTGTAGGAACACTTGACTTGGAGGATTTGCAAGTTCCCTATTTGTAAATTTCTAATTTTTGAAAATGTGAGAACCAGATAACAAGGGGTTATTTGGATGCCTACCCCCGAGATCCTACCTAGACTAAAAAATTTCTTTTGGCACCTACTGTAGAGGAAAATTTAGTGAGATTTTAGAAAAAATTTAGATGTGGTGGGCTGAGAGATTGACGGTGTGAACTAATATTGTTTGAATTAAGTGGGTGTGGATAATCTCCAAAGAAGTAGTGGGACATTTTAGAATTCCTTTGGAGAAAGCCTACTTCAACCTCCACAATTCGAAATGGAAATTATGTGAGTGAGGAGTGACTTTGTGTGTGAGCAAGTGAAAAAATGTGCCAAGATTTTAATAAGTTAGGTGTAAGATTGCAACATGTGGACTTCATGTGGTCCTCACAAATCTTTGTTACCTAGCTTACTAAGTGTCATTGGTACAAACTTGCAGAATTTTAAAATCCCTAGAGAACTAGCATGTGGACATATGGGTCCTTACAAATCCTTTAAACTACCTAAATGTTGTTTACACTAAGAAAGCTTGAAAACTATCCTAGATTGTAAGTCTGTGGGCATGTATGGGCCCGTTACTTTGATATTTAAACTTCCCTATTGATGTAAACTAAGAAATAAATTTTAAGAAACTATCCTAAGTTTGCAACATGTGGGCATGTATGGGCCCTTACAACTTTAAGATGATTTCAAAAGAAGCTAAGAGGAGCCCTAGGGGGATTTTGTCCTCTCCTAAATATTTTTTGTTAAGGGAGATGAAATGTCTCCTTAACCACCTTTCTGATTCTCAATATCACACTAGGGTGTGAGAGAAGAGCATACTCAATTATCAAAGTTAATTTATGGTCCCAATGTAAGTGTTTTATGTATGATAGCAATAATCTCAACTTAAAGTTTTACAAACTAAATAAGCCATCCATGTGGAAACCAAAGAAAAAGAGGAGAATATTTGGTTCTTTTTACCCCCTAAGTGCCTATGTTTAGCTAACCTTTCATATGGGAAAGGATTCTAACTGGAGTGCATGTGCATTACAAAGTGCATGAAAGAAGAAATATGAAGGCTAGGGGCCTTCAAATCATCCAAAAAACCTTACAATTTTGAAAAGACTGGATATGTGCATGGGCTACAATTCTGAAAGGTGTGGAGAGGGTGCACAATGTGTAGAATGAGCAGAGAAAATAAGTTTTTGGCACGCATAGTGTGCGTCTGTGGGAAGGAAGATCCACGCACTTTCTATTTTTGAGTGAAATTCTCCTCCTCCAACTCAAAATTTTTCCTTTGAAAGGTAAGGCTAGGTCAGTTTTGGTGCCTACAAGACAAATTGATTAAAAATAAGTGCTCTTTAAGATCAAACATGGTGGAATTTGATAACAAATCCCCAATATGTTCGCCAATCTGTTGTGTTGGTTTTGTCACTTGGGTGAGAAAACAACAACAGTTGCATGTCTAGATGAGCCTGCTATACAAGAAACAAGTTTGTGACTGGGTTAAACAAGACAAAAACATATAATAAACAAAGAAACAAACTAAAAAAACTAAGGAAAAAAAGTTAGAATGCATGAGAAACTTAGAAACATAAAAAATCAACCAATGACCAAGATAATGCTACCAATGGATAACTATATTAGTAGGAAACACACCATAGGGAAAAATGAGGACTTATGAGTCCCCTCTTCCTCCTTCGGAGGGATCTTGAGTTCCCTAATGGAGAGCTCTTCTTACAGTGGAAGAAAAATGACAAATGGTGAAGAAACTCAATGCATATTCCCTCAAGAGGTGAGTGGAATGGCCTATTGAAATGATGCATGAAGGGTCCAAAGAGAAAAGAGGATTATCAAGGGATAATTGAGGCAACATAACAATACTATGAAGATATTGGTTTCTTAGTGCACCCATGGCTCTTATTTATAACAATTCTTTGACGAAAAATGTAATTGGTTCTTGGTGTGAACAAGGGGTCTTTTAGGGCAACCTCTAGTCCTTGACCAGTCCCCCCATTCAGATTTCGCTCAGATAAGAAGGTCAAATTAGGTTGGTAGTTGGTTCATAAGTGGTTGGGGGGCTGACAAGATCCATAAATGCGACATTCATAGAAGTGCGTGGATTTTCTCGTACACATTCACACACTTGGTGCATTGTGCACTCTAAGGGCTTTGTTGGCACATGCACGCTTCTTTTGGTGAATTAGTGCATGTCAATTTTTGACCCAATTGTATATTTTTTTCCTTAAGAATGCATTTCAGGGCTGTAGGTGACCTAATTTGTGTTGGCATTGTTGTATTTTTGTAACCATTTGTGTGCAATGTTGCAGATCAAATTTCAGTGATAACACCCCTCTCTGCCTAACATGATCTTCCTACTTGGATATCAGATCAAGGAATTATTCAATGGAATGAGTATTGTTTCTACAATGTGAGCACCAAGGTATTTTTGGGAGTGGGAAGTCTCTTGCAAGATTCCATTTCTCATCACAGTTGTAACAACAAAATGATACTCTTCTTCCAGTGCATTCACCTCTATATATTCCTCCACCTCTACAACCCCCTCCATATCCTTGAGGTCCTTCATTAATTCATAATGTTGATCGATCCAGTCTATCCATAAGTGCATCTAAATAATGACATTGATTATTATTATGAGTGGGTGATCCACAGAACTCACAGTACAATGCATTAGGAGAAAGTGAATACTTCTGCAAATTAGGACATTGTTGCGGAGAGTGTCCTTGGTTCCTACAAATTTCACAGTATTCATCAGTCTGAACCCCCTGATTATTGGAAGAAGAATGATACTAGACAAATTCATGGAATGGTGTTGTAATAGAAACTTGTGCAATGCCTCCTAATGGTCCAATCGGAGATGGTGCCATTGGAGCACTAGAGGGCCCTACACCTCTAATCCTAGGACATTCAGTCACCAAATGAATTTTTGTGTAACATCCTATGCACCATACTTGAGGTTGACTTGTCTTAAGGAGAGTGAACTCTTGAATATTTTCAGTAAATACAGAAATCTGACCCCGCAGTTGCATGAGATTCACATCCTTAGGAGGTCTCAAAACTCTTAGATTTTGAATTGTGCATTGGTGTGCAGTACCTTTGTCTCATTTCTTGAGAATCTTAATATTGATGAGTTCAATATATTTTGGGACATTGGGTATATGGGAATGATAAATGTTTTCTCCTTCTCGTAGCATAGCTTTCATCGAAATGAAAAGATTGCATCTTCATCTCTTTGCATAACTTTCGAGTCGGTCAAAACACCATATTGTTCACACCATTTTCCTTTTGAGAAACAATAGCCATAAAATAAAGTGCTTATAAAAATTGATTAGACATTTTTATCTTTTCTAGTAGCAAACCTACATTAGATTAGTCGTAGGGATTTGGAATAGGTGTGAAAGAGAACTTTCCAAAGCTGCAAACAAACATAGTATCTTGTGATAGGGAGAGTTAAATCCACTTACTACATTTTGTCATGGGAAGCCCTTCTAACACAAGGATCAATCATGAGGTCGCATTGAGACTAGGAGAGTTACTCACCCTGCTTTGTTGGTCTTGGTGTAGAGATTACGTGTATTATGGGGGTCGCTTGAGAGGTATACCTACAATGATGAGTGGAAGCCTTTCAATTTGATTTCGGGCTAGATACCCTACCCTTGCACATGGATTGGACTCTCGATTGTTTCCCTAGGCATCATTGTAGTGATTGATAACCTTAGTGGCCTATATCTTTAGGTTCTTTACACAAGGTGATTGTAGAGGGGCAAGTCTTCACGGTACCTGGAATCGATGTTGGCCAAACTCACTCGGACACCTTAAAGGGTATACCCACGATTATCTGTGGGAGCTTGCACCAGGGTGTAAGTCCGTTAAGTAGGTCATCAACGTAACTTTTCCACCCACTCTATCTTAGCCCCTTCTTACTTTGTTCCCACGACATTGGATTTCATCACCAACTAGTGCATTCATTGTGAGAAGGTTTTGTTTGCTTGCTTGCTTACTAGTTTTTTAGTGTGTGTTGTTTGTTTTCCCTAGAAGACTCTAGATTGGATATTTATTTAATGGTGTCAGTTCCCAGAATGACCAATGAAGGAACCCCTGCTCCAGGGGAACCCTTTTTTTTTTTCCTTCTTATGGAAACATTGGTCCTCCTCACATCGCTACTTTGAGCCTTCCAGGTCTCACTATTAGATTACCGGTATGATTGTTTTCCACTCAGGTAATCCCGAATGTAGTAAGTTCTTCAATCATAAGCACTTCCCCCCGAGAGCATCAACATCATGTTGATCCTTCACCTTCTTCACCAGTAAGGTCTTCTTCGCCTTCTTTGCTTGCAAGGTCGCCTTCTGTTTCGTCTTCTTCGTCAAGTGAAAGTTCTAAAGCTAGTAACCCGGTGAACAAGAAGAAGAAGAAAAGAAAGATTAAGAAGAAGAAAGATAAACAAGGGTCAAAACTTCCAACCATTGTCAAACATGTTGGAAAACAACCAGTTACTGTTAATCGCGTTGGGAGTGTTGATGACGTCCAAATCACCCAAACAACCCGTAAACCCAAGTATCCTTGTAGGCTTTGTAAGGGTAGCCATCTTCTTAAGGATTTCCCTGGTCTATGAAAGGTTATAGAAGCATGGTCTACACACCCTCTCCAACCCATGTCGTTATCCTTTGAACAACAAGCTGACGACCCCCCATCAACCAGTCATGATATGGTTGGGAAAAAGAAAAGTAGAGTCAAGTTCCCGTGTATGTTATGCAAAGGGAGTCATCTCACTCACCTTTGTTCTCGTATGGACAAAGCCTCAAAATTACTGGAAGACATGACTGCTTCACAGCCTCAACTTCCAACTGCTTATCACAATCTTTCTCTCAACCCACCTGTAGTTGATGGAATGATCAATCTAGTTCCCCCGTTGGTTAGTCTGGCTGATCAAGTGGTCAATATGGTCATGTCCTTAATTGAACTAGTTGACAAAGTAGTCGATCCGATCCCATCCCTCGTTGATCCCACTCTCCCTTTAGAGAGTGTTAAAAAAGTAGTTGATCTGATCCCATCGTCGGTCGATCCCACTCTCCCTTTAGAGAGTGAAACCCAAGCGGTCGATCCTTTTCCAAGCATCGATCCCATTCTCCCCTTGGAGAATGAAACCCAAGTGGTCGATCTGATCTCATCATCGGTTGATCCTACTCTCCTGATTGATTCTAAACCCAATACTTCCCACGTTTTTCTCGTTGATACAGACTCTGCCATGTTAGGGGGTATTCCTCCTTCTCTCATGAAACCCCCTCCAAGTAATGAGGCCATACTTTTTAATTGGGGTGTGCTAACTGGACCTTGTCTTCCCTCTCACATTCCTTTCCATATTACAATGCAAGTTTGTGGTCGGGATGTTCCTCAGACGTTGATAGATGAAGGTGCATCTGTTAGCATTTTGTCCTCTTTTGATTGGAAATCTTTGGGTTGTCCTCAGCTTGCCCCAATTACGCAAAATTTGTTAGCTTTTAACAGAAGAACCAGTCAACCTTTAGGGACCCTTCCTCAGTTTCCTATAAATTTGGGAGGGAAAACTGTCTTTATTGATGTCATGGTTGTCCAAGACCCCTTGGATTTTTCTTTACTCCTTGGGCGAGATTATGTCTATGCCATGAAAGCTATTGTGTATACTCTTTTTTGTGTGATATCTTTCCCTCACAATGAACGAGTTGTGACTGTTGATCAACTTTCATTCATTGACCCCAACTGGATTGCCTCTCTAAATGGTTCTTATATGCAGACAATATCGCCCCCACCACAGGTCAATTATGTAGCGTTGTCACCCATGGCTTCAACTTCTGATGACTTAGATCCAGTATTTGACATGGTGATCTCTTCGATAGGGTTGTTAGAGCTTGATCTCTTTACTCCTGTCGCAACCCTCGACATGGTGTCCTTCCAGAGTGTGTTTCTTCCTTCCAGTGAAGATCTCTTGGAATCCATGACCGAGTTTTGTCCCTTGACATGGTGTTATTCCGGAGCATTGTCCTCTTGGAATCCATGATCAAGAAGAGAGACTTCGAGGATAGTTTTTTGCATCTCTGAGGCAACCTCATTAAAAAATGAAACAGAGGTCTATGAGCATGATTTTCTGATTTCAATCTCATTAAAAAATGAAACCAGACTTGAGCATAGTTTTCTAATTTCAAGCTCGTTAAAAAATGAAACCACTTATGAGGATAGTTTTTCGTCTCTATGGCAACCTCATAAAAAAAAATGAAACAGAGGTTACAAGCATGGTTCTTGTTTCTGTGTCAAGCTTGTTAAAAAATGAAATAGTTTTCCCCCTCTCTATTTGAGTCAAGTCCTTCGTCTAGTATGTGAAGCTTCCTTTCATTCTCCTTTGCGGTTGGATGAAACGAAGCTTGGGGGGCATTTGGCTTCGGCCTCTAGACTTCATGCTGAAGTTAAACTACTAGCTTCCTAAGTTGGGGGCTAAGTACCAACCATCCCTGTGTTATGTGTTGGGAAGCCACAAGCATATTTTTCTATGGTTCAAACTTGCGTAAAAATGAAACCAGGTCCAAGCATAGTTTTGTTTTGTTTTAAAGTTTGCGTAAAAATGAAAACAATCCTGAACTTAGTCTTTGTTCTTTCTCATGCTCGTAAATACATGAGAATAATTTATCGAGCTTAGTCTTTGTTGTTTCTCATGCTCATAAATCAATGAGAATGTAACCGAGTATACTTTTATAACTTTTTCGGATTCGTAAAGGTTATATGAAAAAGGAACCCCCTAGAGTTCCCTTTAAGCTCATTTTAGACTCTCTAAACATGAAAAGATTGTCGAGCGACCTTGTTATTTTCACGCTCGTTAAAGTATTTGAATAGAACATATGTTGAGCGACATTTTATCTATTTTTCGATCTCCTCGGACTACTTTACGAAAAAGGAACTGAGAGAGTTTTCTTTAAGTGTTTTTCAAACTCTCTAAACATGAAAAATCCCCGTGTTTTCTATCTTTGGACTCATTAAACAAAAATCGAAAGGCCCATATGGGACTGAACCACTCATTCTTAGGGTTCGTTGAACATACTTCGAGGGACTCGTTCGAAGGATGATCTTAAATTGACAAGCATATGTTATCCTCCTCAAGCTTTCATAAAAATAAAGAGGTACTCGCCAGAAATGGTGGGGGGGAAATTGGGAAAGAAATGTGTCTAAACCTGTATTCCATGGAAGAGTCACTTTTGAACATGACACCCTTTCACTCGCCTTGTGTCTAGGTTGGAAAATCCACTCGTCTCTTGATCATACTCCTTATAAGATTACAAATTGGTCTATGATCCATGTTGTTGAGTTAGTGTTCCCAAGACAGTTGTTGTGTCATCAATATGTTCGAAAAGTTGTCCAACCTGAAAATCCTTCTATTGCGTCAGCCATTTTTGCAGTCCTTAAAGCCTTCTCTTGTGTCGACCATCCCTGAGTCAGTCTTGAATCACTTGTTACTCTAATCTACTTCAAATCTTGTTACCCATTTTGTGTCATTGATGGGGGATACATTAAGGCCTTCCTGTGACAAGTCTTTTCCTGTCGACTTCAACTCATTATCCAGGAATTAGACTTAAAAACTAATTGGTACCTTGGAACTTGCATAACTCAATGGCAAGTTTCCTCGCTTTCAACAGTGGGTTTTCATTATTGACCTCTGATTGGGAGATTTTGTCGAGTGTTCAACTTCAACTCATTAATTCGCATTCGTTGGATTGTACTAGAGTACCTTGGGATTCATTGACACTAATGGTGATTTCCATCACACTTGCTAATGGTTCTGATCATTGACCGGTAATCAAGTGGTTTCTACCATGTTCAACTTTAGCACAAGTATCCACATGGTTAGATTCGTACTATAGAGTGGTGGAGATGAAGACCCTGAATCTTTTCTCACAGATTCAGGTTGAGTTGGAGTATATTCAGTTTGTACTGTTGCATATATCCACATTGTATGTCTCATGGCTATGTTCAAATTTGAGTCCTTAACACATAGATCCACAATGTATTTTTGGTGGCTGTGTTTAGATTTGAGTCATATCGGCATGGATCCACAGTGTATGTTTGGTGGCCATGACCTATCTTACTTGACATGGATTTTCCTGTGTAGACATTTATGATCTGATTCATTTGTATTCTGAGTATGGGAATTACTACCTCAGTGATGATGTATTATTGTACTGTATTTCCTTGTTTGTTGGCAGGTTTCCGTCTGACTGTTCCTTGTTCCCTACACACACTCGACAAAGTATTTCAACTATCACTCTGTTCTAACTTCATACTTTGGGGGGCTCTCTGTTACACATTATTTTCATCATCCCTATGACCGTTAATGATGTAAACCTATCTTTTTCTTTCAGAGGGGTCAGTGGCCTGAGTTCCTGAAGAAAGAAGGGAGAAGAACTTTTTCTGAGAAAAGAAGTTGCATTTTCCTTTGTAAAAACCCTATTAAAGAGGATGTTCACAGGTTGCTCTATAGGCAGGGTGCAAGAATGCCTGATTCTCGTAGGCTGCACCATAGCTAGGTTGTGAGAGGTTCGTAGGTTTCTCTATAAGCAGGGTGCGAGAATGCTCATACGTGGGAAAAATGAGCATCTTCTCGATTATTCTAGAAGGAGAAACTTCCATGGTGAGGTGGCATCTGAATGGTTTGGATCTTACTTTCTTTCATGATTTAGTGGGATCATCCTAACCTCCTCACCTTATCCTCTTCAACTTATAAAAGGAGAGGAGCTCTCATGGAGAAAGTTAGTTTTGGAGCTTTTAGGATTAGCTTGGATTGGATTGAGCTTTAGAGATTTTTAGCTTGGCTAGATGAGCCACTTTGTCAAGATAGATTGTGAATATTATCATATCTATGCTCTCAGAATTATTGGAGTGGAAGTGTGTGGGGAAGGGAGGACATTTGGAAGGGACCTTATGACATCAAGGCCATGGTTGTAATCTCTCTTTCACATTTAATATGATACAATAATATGATTCTTTCCTATAAAGCTTGTTGTGTTTTATTGTATGATTCCTTGATCACATACATAGGTTTATATTGAGTTTATGCTATTACTATCACTTTGGTTGGTTGTGTTCTTTTGTAGGATCATCATTTTATGAGTGTTGGAACAAAGCTAGGATGGTGATAGAGAGAGGAAGCGACATTTAAATGTTATGTCACCTATCCCTCTTTAGTTAGTAAATTCAATATTTAAAACTTAAGGAAAGCGTCATGCTCTGGGGTGTTTTGTTCTAGATCTAGGTGGATCTAGGGAGATCAATTAGTGTCTGCACCTACCGATTTATCCAATAACAGTAACCAAAACTCTGCAATGAAATTTTATTGTGCTTGAACTAATGTGAATACTTGAACTTAAACACTTGGTTCAATAACCTTCATATACCATCTAAGAGCTCGACCTCTCAGAGTGGTCTGAATTTTAAACAATTTATTTTCATCTAGAGTCTCTCATGACCTCTAGATAGATTCACACAGAAACTAACATTGTTCAACATCGACTTTGTCCCCCTTTCCCCAAAACGCATGGTATCGGGTAAGGGACACTGTAGTTTGTGTTTCCATCAATGAAGTTGTAAATCTAGGTAGAATAAATCTATGATGTCGTGGTTTCGCTATTACAGTAGAACTCACCACACTTTCATTATTACGGCCTAATAAAATCATGAAACCGTAAAAACTTAAAGAACTGTAAAAAAACAGATGTTATAGAAGAATGAAAAAAATAAATTACCAAACTAGTTGACAATGTTAGGGGAATAGGTTACTCAAAGTTGGTTTTCTTTCCTCTGGAACGAGTTTCTTTTATCTAGGGGGTCTCATTCTCCTGGGATTTATATTCAATTCTTTATGAAAATCATTATCTTCTAAAGTAATAGGTTCAACTTCTTCCACAACTCCTTCTGACGTTTGGGTCAAGTCTTTTTCATAAGTGGTGGCACCTACTCTTACTTATTCACATACCTCCACTGAGTATTCTTCTTCATATTGGATAAATCGAAAAATATCACCTATCATACCACTCTTCTCCTTCAACCAATGATTGGATGTTATTCCTCATCACTACAACTTTTACAACTCATCTAGCTTCTCTCTATTACCACCATATGATATGATCTCCTTCTGCAACTGATCAGTCCACTTCGTCATTGTCTTCATATGATTCCACCACCATTTTTCAACAATATAATCTTGTTACGAGGAAAATCACTCTATGGCATGGGGTAAACCACAACAAATGGAATGACTGTAGAAATCAACTCTAGTCTCGAGTATGCTATATAAAAAAGATGTTAACGAGATAAGATAAAGATCCTACCTCATTCAGATGTTCGAATAAGACCATTGTTGAGCACTCGAATCAAAGCTATACACCTTCAATTTTCCCTCAACAAAGAAGATACGCATTAATATGGTGATAATATATACAATTAGCACATATAATAACATAATCCATCAATATTCATAACAAATATTCCCATGGAATAACAATTCAAATATTTGCACGACATTAATTGGATGAGAAAAGAGTATTTCTATTAAAATATCATCAACAGAAGTGTATGAATGACAAAATTTTGTGTCAGCGCATCTCAAAACTGAGAAACTAATTCCCTTACAGTTGGGCCTCCACCACTTCAATCCTCCACCAAAGACAAGCTCATATAAGAGATACAATGAGGTTCTCCATCAAAGAGGAAGAGCTTGGGGGCTGAACAGTGTGTTGAGACTTAAAAGGACAAAGGGATGTAAACTCAATATGAAGTGAATAATTTATCCAGAGTAACTTTTATCTCAAAGTTGAATTCTTCTCCCTTTTCCACGGCTTTGATATGGCCCATTTATAACCTTCAAATGGAATTGAAGGGTCGATTCAGAACGTTTCTAGTATATGGAAGGTCAAGGATCATGGATCTTGTGACGTTACATGGCAACCCGACACCATTTTTAATTTTGGGCATAAAACTCTATGTACGTTGGTTATAATGGTGCAACCTATGTATACGCATGATGTATAGTTGTTAGGGCATGTATATATGGAAATATATGTTTTTTAGCTCTGGGAATTGCAAAAAGGGACTTCAATTCTGCATAAGCAAATGGAAAATTCCTTATGATAAAGTTGCATGGGGTGAGGAAAATATTGCTATAAAATATGCCCCCTAATGTGTGAGGTCAGTGGAGTATCTGGGATTGTTGAAATACATTATAATTCCCAGAAGTGGAGTAATGGAGATCTGGCTGGACAAACTAGTTTCTCATAAGAGTGTTACAATCCATAAAGACTTTTTTACATGGATGCCAATTTGAATTACACTGCGGATCCATGCGGAAATATATTGAACATTTGTTCATGGCCAAGAACAGGAAATACAAAAGTAGGTACTTGCCATAGGTTGTCATAGTCATGAACAAGGCCCAGTCAAAACTAGTCTCAAAATCAATCTGAAGATATTTGTATACAATGGAGTACAATTTGATCTCCCACGATCACTGAAGTCATATAGGTACTGGTCCAATGAATGATAGCAATAGCTCACAAAAGCTGCGACTATGAATTGATGTCTTAAATTCTTCTACATGATCCACCAAAGTTGCAAGTATACATCATGTGAATAAAGGATTTGAGGTCAAACACAATGAGAATTTGTTTGAATACCGATCATTAAGGTATACCGTTAACAAATGTCAGACAACCTACCGATAATGAAAGTAGGTATCAAGGCACCGAGTACATTCTTACAAGTGTGAATAAAGGTGTTGAGGTCGAACACTTGAAGAATCCATCGATTAGGAGACATTGATGTATCCATAACTGTCGATGATGAGAGATCGTTCCACTGATGACTGCAAACCTCTAGATACTCATAGGACTCTAGGCCTCGTTTCTAGAATATATGAGTTGAATTCAATGGAAGGAGACTAGCTGAAAGGAGAGCATTAAGGAATCTCTCATTATTCAGCATGAGGTACAAATCAGTAGCTTCATGATTTAGAGGAACTCAAACGAAGAAAATTTTCATGAACCAAAGACCCTGTGCGTCTTTCGCATGCACCAAATGCAAGTAGTGCACGAAAATGACCCTATGAATAGCAGCCAATAAGGAAAATTGCTGACAAAGGAGAGGAAGCCACCAATAAGGATAATGGAATCAAAGACACTACATGAATCCCAATGTGTGAATAAATTTATTGTCCTCAAACACAAGGGAAACCCCCCAATCAGCAACCAATGCAGAGATGTTGACTATTGAGTTCAAGGTTACCTACCCATAAGAAAAGTAGGAGAAGGGTGCATGGTAGGACTACAAATTCATGTAATTTCGAGACACACTGAGCGTATGGTCGACATGAAAAGTCAAGAGTTCTGATAAATGGCCGACACAAAGTTATATACATCCTTTTAACAAGAGCATGAGACATATGGAAGACTCTGGAAGCATATACTCAATTATGAAACTTTGTGATGCAGGAGGCACCAATCAAACACTCCATGGGTACTGGAAGAGTAACTAGTCGGAGGAGTAAACTCTAAGTAATGAGATCATATTCCTAAGGTCATGATAAAACCAAACCTTGTATGACAAGTGGACTAAAAAGTTTTTTCTATGTTCAAAAGTGACACGATTGCTGCCAAGATGAAAAAATATTCCTTTCACACCCTTATTTTTTTGTTTTTTCATAGACAAATGAATGCTATGACAGAGAGGAGGAAATGAGTGTCACAAGTAATCAACTATCTCCAATAGTGGAACATACCTATGCTCAATGCAAGGAGGTGCATGCAAGATATGGACACTTGGGGGAATCTTTCCTCGTAGGGTATAGGGTGTCAAGCTGCAAAGGATATAAACAAGGCTATGCTTGGATGATGATGCAAATTGTTGAGATAATAGGATTATAATGCAAAAGCGGGAACCGACAATAGGATCAATACTGCAAGCAAGAGAATGATATGCAATTACAACTTATCTCCAAAGAATGTCCTTTTTCATAGATTTAGTCCACTAGGCCCGAAAAAGTATAAAACAATACCCATAAGAACTCTTCTAGCCACTAGTGACTAGAGTGTTCCTTTTTCAAAATTAGTCTACTTGGTCTTAAAAAGGTTTAAACTTACACCAAATAGACGTCCTTTCAAATCCAATTTACAAGTGTGAAAGAGACAAGTTCACTCGACAATATTTAATCTTTTTGAGAGAGTGGGAAAAGAGCTTAAACAAGACTCGTGACAATCCCATAGGTATAGGTTAGAATGATTGTGAGTAAGAATATGAGCCTCCAATGCAATGTAATATTGGAACTATAAAGGACTCCCAGTATTTATGGAATAATCTATGCATGGGCACCAAATGGCACAGAGGTTCTAACTAGGGCACCCATGTTTGATAAGCCTCTACCATTCAGTAACAACACTTCTAGTAGCATTAAGGAGTTCAGTGTCACTAACAAATGGGTTCATACCTAAGGAATATGAATCGCAGTCAGAGGATAATGCAAGAAGGAGTGATGACCTATCTTATATGTTGGTTAAAGAAATTATACTTTCCAAAGTCATGAACGAGAAAAATGACACAAGAATCCCTGGATAAAACCACCAAAACCAACTCCTTCCACTGCACTAATAGTCCATTAGGCCAACATATTTGAAAAATCTATGTAAAGGGGGTAAAAATATTCTATAAATAGTCAAAATAACCAAATTTACCATACCATTTCACATTTTTGCCCAAATAGTGCATTTTGGACCAATTTTCCCACAAACTTCAAGTGTCGATTGTGGGAGCTACGAGCGAAGGAATTGAAAATCATCTGGACCAAGTAAGTATTATTTCTTTCCTCTTCATTTCTAGTGGATTAGAATTTGGAATTAGGTCTCACTATTTGATTTTTTTGATGCGCAAATTAGGAATTCGAGTATACATGGGATGTAGATCATTGGGTCGCGTATACACAGCCCTATACATGACTATTATCAAAACAAACCACATATATGCAACCCTATATGAGACTGTGTAAACTGCATCTCGCGTACAAGTCCGTAACTTGGTTTTTTTTGTAAAGGAATTTGACTCAAAAATTAGATTTTTCTTGCAGGATGGTACTAGAATAGAGAGAAAGAGAGCATGAGGAAGTTGATGCTACAGTGGAAAGATATCCAGGGGACTAATTAGCATTAAAAATATGTGGGATTTATAAATTTTTGGATCTCAAAGGGATGAGAGATCAAGTGAGGCTGCTCCAAATGATGGTGAACTTTTGGGATCCAGATATAGAGGCCTTCAACCTCGATGGGAAACCATTGGGGATTGAATTCGAGGATATATAATTTATTACAGGGTTGTTGCATTGGGGTGAGGTGGTGAACCTAAAATCTAGGGGAGATGGGAATGGCATGAACATATAGGACTACATTTCCAGTCACTCGGTTGCAGGCACAGAAAAGGCAGGGAGGCAACTCCCTATTCTGGCGATCAACAACCTACGTTTAAATATCATCGATATCATGCTGACATAGATCATGGGGTCATCCTCATTGCATCAGGAATCAAGTCCAATGATGTTCTACTCTATGGAGTGCTTATGACCCACAGTATATTATTGTTTCACCTCACTACTGGCTAACATGAAGATCCAATTGAAAGACTACAAACAAGGTAGTAAGAGAAACTTCATTTTTGCATCTATCTTGTGTAGTTTTTTCTTCAAGCAAGTTCCAGGATTAAGCCCTAGATTTGAGATCACTCCACATAGACTACTCGATCCAGCCATGTCATGGTGGAATGAGTTGATGAGGAAGTTGGGAGGTGGTAGGGTACCAACCCCCTACAACGATGAGTTCTTTTTTCTTGTGGTGTCGACAGGTGATAGCTCTGGATGACTACCCTTATGCAGGGATTGACTTCAGAGGAGATCTGGACATGCCATTTCCACCAAGTTCTGCCTATGGAGACATAGGTATGTAACAATTTTCAAATATATTTCATTTTTTTGTGTTTTTTAAAGAGAATAAAAAAAGCAAATGTTTTTGGATGGTTTCAAGCATTCTAACGAAAATTATTTGTTGTGTAGACGTAGGTCCATGAAGGCCAGATGGATTCCCATAAAACCAATAGAGGAACTAGGGGATGAGACAGTAGAAGGAGATGCAAAGAGAGTGCTTCAAAATGTGCACGACAACCTGTCTCATTTGATGCACAAGATTCCCATGGTACAGGTAGAGGATCTGTCGGAGGCAATGCAGTGGCATGTGGTGGGTGTACCCTGTGCGTGGGTGCGACTCTTCCAGTGTCTTGAAAATGTTGTAGTATTCTATCATAACACACATTCAGTGCCACAGGTGTAGATTTCATGCTTACTGTATTGATCAGATGTAAATGTATTTTGAGGGTGTGAGCCCCAATTTTGTACTATAACACCATATTTTTTGGAGAAATGAAATATAAAAATATTGGTCTTCAGCTTTACTTATATTACAATGTGTACATTGGTGAATGTGTTTTCTTTACTTTAGTTATGTGACAAATGCCAATCCAAAAAATAATTAGCATATGAATCGGATACATAATTACAACTTCTAGGTATGTGATTATAAGTAATAAAATCAAAATGTCGTTCCAAAATTCGTACCCATAGGAATCGTCGGAGTAGAGTAGGGTCGCGCACATGGTAACTGTTGTTTAACTGACATACTACTAACTAGGATTCCAGGTGAACTTACAAAGAACGAATACCATGTGACATGGAATCGCATAAAATCTCTATAGCGACGCTATATTCAGCCACATTATTCATTGATTACCCTATGAAAATGCCACCTGAAGACAACAATTGACCCTCGGTTGAGTAAACAACCCAAGCGGTGGAAGCCAAGTTCTGTGTATGAAAACTGGCACTGTCTGTGAATCCTAAGTAAACTAAAGACTGTTGACATCTACCAACCAAGGGAAAACTCGATAAGTAAGTCGATGACAAAAGGGAAAATATATATACACTAGGATACACTAGTATACAAATATTTACACCCAATATTGGGGCTCAAGCATAATATATTTTCAAGTAGAGCCCATTTATAGGCTCAGCCAGCATAATCCCTTCATAATATTCTAATTCGTACGCTTGTTTTTTTAAGACACGTTGCATGATACAAGGACTGTACCACATGGGGTTGAACTTGCCTGCCCCCATCGGTTCTTTGGCTTGGTCATATAAGAGGACCAAGTCACCCTCAACGTACTGTCACAGATAGACAAACTTATCATACTAGACCTTGACACGTCATTTATTCACTTCGAAAATCGTAGAAGTATCTCGACACTGCTCATCTAGGCTCTCTAGATGTATGAGGTATTCTTTGAGATCAAAAATGTCAGGTAGGATCTTAACTGCCAATTGTTGTTGGGAAATAATACCCTACGGACTAACAAGCTAGGGCTGAACTTGTACGTAGATCATGACCTCAAAGAAAACACTTTTAACCTATCACCCCAATACTCAAACCCCCTTTTCACACACAAGCATGGAAAAGACCTACTAACCTTTTTTATATCGATGTTTGATGTAGATCCTCCGTTGCGCTTTATCCGCTTGCTTTCGCTGCTCCTTCCAAAGACAATCTTGCAATCAAAACAAAACACTACGCATGCATGCCATTTTTCTACCTAAGGGTTAGATATTAAGCATAAATCGAATAAAATATATATCACTCATGTATTGGGACGGGAAAAGTATCCTTTTATTAATCTCAAGATGAATCAACTTACAATAATGATAGAGACCGGCCACCGTTCCTCGATCCTGATCCTGGGCTCCTCCTCTTCTTTGTCCTCCAATTGCTTTGCTTGAATTCTCCTTAATCTTGAGGAAAGGCTAAAGGGTTGGGACAAATGGATTTGACAATTGGGCAGAGTTTCTTTTCTATCTTTTTTCCTCCTTCCAAATAGTACCCCTACCCCTCCTTTTATAGGCTAGAAGGAGCTAGGGTTTTGGACGAACTCTCGGCCATGCATGGCTGGGAGTTCTAGTTAACTGACCCAAAGCTTTTTGTCCCATCGGCAAATTTCCTGTTTTTGTGCTTTGTTAGGTAAACGCGGGCTATAGTAGGCCAGCCAGCATTCCAATGCATGCAGTAGTAGGCCTGCCAGCATTCCAACGTGTGCAGTAGTGGGTTAGGGCGCGTGTCACTTTCTCAAGAGGATTTTTTAAGAGGTTTCTCAGCAGATGTTTTGGCAATAAAGGGCAATGAGTAGGCCTGATGCCAGGTAAGCATGTATGGTGCAATTTAGGGTTATAACAGATGCCCCCTAATGTGTGAGGTCAGAAGAGCATCTGATGGCCAAAATACATTACCAATTCTTTACCAATCTGTACTGATATGCTGAATGAGTGAGCCCAGGAATCAGGAATCAGGAGGTGCCATCTGCAAAAAATATCAAATGTCTCACCGAGGCAGGCATACCCATGCTTGAGATAAAATAGAACCATGGCTACCAATCAAATACACTGTAGATCCATGTCAAAGAACTATAAAGAGTAGCCGCGAACAATACACAGCGGAGCTACATCTCGAAATCAGAAATATATACATAGAAAGTATCCATCTCCCAGAAGCTGATTCGGCCTGATGGCTGTACTTCAGAGCTCGAGAAACAACTTCAAAGTCTTCTAAAACTCGGGTAGGAGTGTAATATGAGTGTATGACTGCACTACCCAGAGGTCTTCGACGGCTCGTCGGTTATGGACTTGATAATCTTGATGATCGAACTGAAGGCTTCAGTGATTTCGAACAAAGACTTGATTGGACGTTCATGATGGCCGGGTATGCGGACAAGAGACATAATGCAAAGGGGATGACTCAGGCTTAGTAACACACTTCCCTTGGATAAGAGCATGACAAGTGATAAGACTCAGGCATCATATCTGTTAATCATAAGTCTACGAAGCAGGAGGAAATGCAAACTCTCCATATGTTTGGAAGAGTAACCAAACGGTGGAGGACACAACTCTATATAACGAGCAAAGCTCCCTAAGGTCGTACTACATCCCAAAGTTTGATGAATCAAACGGACAGATGTGATTTATCCAAGGGCGACTCATGATGCTGCCAATAAAGAAAATACTTTTCCCATCCTCTTTTTAGGGTATATTTGATTTTTTTTGTTCTTTTTGTTGATTTGGAAAAAAGAATAAAGGAATATTACTTTACAAGGGAGGAATGAGTATAGAAAACATACAAGCTCAAGGCACAAGGACAAGACTGATGTTCTAGGAAATAATACTCGGGAAAAATCCTCCAGTGGCCAAAGGTGTTAAAATGTAGACGTAAATTGTTACTAGGATGAAAGGTAAAGGTTGCAGATGCGGTTGATAGAACACACAATGGTAACGTCCTTCGATGTAAATTTAATGAGCCCAAAGAAGGGAAACTCGGTGGTTTTTCATATTTAGAGAGTCTGAAAAAGCATAAAAAGAAACTCCATTGGGGTACCTTTTTCGACAATAGTCTAGCCAGTTCGAAAAAGGGGTAAACTAGCACCGGTTAGACGTCAATTCAAAACCATTTTAATGAGTGTGACAAGGACAAGATCACTCGGCTATTTTTTCAATTTTAAGGAGTCTAAAAGAATCTTAACTATGGACTCCGTCAGGAATATTCTTCTGGACCATTTTAACGAGTGTGAAATAATAAGGTCACTCGGCGATCTTTTCAATTTTAGGGAGTCTGAAAAGAGCTTAACTATGGACTCCGGGGGGGTTTCTTTTTCATAAATTTAGTCCCTCAGGCCCGAAAAAGGAATAAATTATTACCTGAGGATACTCTTCTAAAGAATGGAAATTCAATAGAGTATTCCTTTGTTCATACAGTTGACCATCCGGACCAAAAAATGGGTAAACTACCGCCAGACAGACGTGACTTCAGATTTCAGTTTAATGAGCGTGAAGGGTCACAAGATCGCTTGGCAATCTTTTCATGTTTAAAGTGTCTGAAAAGGGATTAAAAGGAGACCCGTGATGTTTTGGGAGTCCGAGGGGTAAGACAAAGAGTGAAAAAGACCCATGTGAATGAGGCTCAAACTAGTATTCAGGAAAGACTACACGGACTCCCGAGCCTACAGTGTTACTTAGAAACGGCATGGACACCATAATGCAACCAGGAACTACCTCGGGCATCCATGTTTTTGGCAAGATCTACCACCAAGTTGCAACACTTCTAGAGCAGATATGACGGTTCTGTGTCACAACCGGATGGGATCGATCCTATATCATAAGAATAAAAGGCAACGAGATGCAACAGTCGGGATGAAATCCTACCCTATATGCTCAAGTTGATTTTTTTTTTTTTTTTGAAATTTTTTTATGGACCGTCACTATATATTTTTATTTTTTTATTTTTTGAAACTCAATGAAAATTGTCTCAATACCTGATCAAATCCCTCCCATATAACTCCTGAACCACTCAAAATGGTTTTTGGTATAAAGAAACTGATAAAAGGGCCCAAAAAAGTGACAAAAAGAGGCCAAAAATTTTATAAATAGAAGTTGGCAGCTCATTATCACCATTGCTGATTTGGAAATTGACTCTGGAGCCAAAAGACCCCCTTTGCCAAAGATCGTGATTCCGGGAGCTACAGTGGATGAAACAGACTTCTGCTTGGACCAAGTAAGTACAAACCCCCTCATCTTGCAATTCAATGCTTGATATATTTCTTTTAAGTTGGTTTTGGGGGTGGTCGTTGACCTCCAAGAGGTCAGCCCTAGGCAAACGCGGGTTGTCCAGGGACTGCCCGCGGGTACCCGCACGCAGAGCCAAAACTGCGCGCGGGTACCCCCAACTGTTGCCTCGGAAAGCCCGCGGGTGCCCCCTGCGCAATGGAAAATTGATTGAATAAAGACTTAACTCCCCTTTTTTCCTTGTGTTTTTGGCAGGATGTATGTACAGTGGAGAGAGAGGGAGCACGAGGCTGCCAATGAGGCAGTGGTTGCAGATCCGAACGTCATGGCCGTGATGACACAGTGTGGCTTGGTAAAATTATTTTTGTGTCCATTTATGCACGCTCAACCTAGGCTACTGAATGCCTTGGTTGATTATTGGCACCCACACGCAGAGGCCTTTATGATAGAGGGGAAATCCTTGGTGCCCACCACCGAGGATATCTACTTTTTGACGGGCCTCTCGAGGAGAGGGGAACCCGTCAACTTTCATACTTTTCCTGTGGGGCCGAGCAAAGTCTCAGAATTGATAGAGGAGTACTGTGAGGCTGGGACCGATCAAAGATCTTCATTGGTTCCCGTGAGTAGGATTACTAGCCTCGCCCTCCAGACCATTTTATCACTCATCGGGCGGATTATCGGCTCTACGGCCGTGCACCAGGCTTCGCGCGCACAGATGAACTGTGCAATTTAGTGCATGAACGCACAAATTTTTGACTGGAGTACCACATTATTGGCAAGCATGACAGGTCAGTTGACAGCTTGCAGACAGCGGACACACAGGAACTTTGGGTTTGGGACCATCCTGTGTTCGTTCTTCTTTGAGAGAGTTCCATGTTTCAGTCCTCGGTTGACAGTACAAGGACATCTGGCGACTTTCCCTACAGTGTGCAGATGGGCAGCCTTGCTGCCACGACAGGGTGGTGGAAGGACCACAGAGGCCTTCAACGACGACTTCTTTGTGTGGTTGTCACGACAGATCCCAGCTATCGAGGATTACCCATATGCAGGGATTGATTTTTCTAGCGATCCAGCGGTACCAGTGCCTCCTGGTGAGGAGTGAGGGGAGATGGGTAAGTCTCCACCTATCTAGTTTTTTTGTTTGCATATGTAATTTTTATGTCTTTTTGATATATATATCATGTTTTTGTATAACAAAGTTTTTGATGGGTGAACATTGTATTGCGTGCAGATGTGGGACCCGTGCGACTTGTCGATTATGCTCGGAACAGGCGTCGCCCACGACCAGAGGCCACAGCTGCCGCCGCCGGGGAAGCAGCAGTGGCAGGGAACCTCCCAGTAGGGGAGGCTGAGAGGGTTCTTAGGCAGATTGAGCGTAACTTCACTGCGCTCACTCGCACAGTTCACATGGCGGAGATAGAGGACTTGCTGCCCTCCTTGCAGACTCATGTTGTGGGGGTACCTCGGACATGGGTCCGATTGTTTAGGCATTTGGTTCAGGCAGTATTTGAGTATACCAGGACCCATAGGCCCTGAACAGACTTGTAGACTTTTATGTGCCATGAGCACTAATATGTATCTATTTTTTTAGGGCATAAGCCCCAGTGACTCGTTATGGTTCCCATTGTTTGAGGTGCTTGCGCCCATCTATGTACTCTGAGGATTTTATCATGTTTATATATGGTTTTTATTTCTTTTCGTGTCTTATGGATTATGTGTACCAAAATGTATTTACATGTGTGTGATCATGATCTTTTTATATGTGAGCGAGATGCCAATCTAAAATATGATTAGCTAGAGTATCTGTGATTTGATTTAAACTCCTAGGAACATGAAAATATGTAATATAATCAAAGTTATGTTCCAAGAGACGTACCCTAAGGAATCGTCGGTGTAAAGTAGGGTCATGCACGCGATATATTCTATTTAGTTGAGACACAACCAGTTGAGCATCTAGATAGACCCGGAGACAAGAGATACCCAGTGACAAAGAATCACGAAGCAACTCAATAACTGCACTATACTCAGCAACATTATTTGTGGTGTCGCCCAAGCATATCCCCCCAGAAGATAACAACTGACCCTGTGGTGTAAAGATTACCCAAGTTGCGGAGGCAAGCCTCCACGTGTGTCGACTAGCACCATCCGCATACCCAATGAACACCTCGGACTCACTTGACATCTGCCATAGTGACGAAAGATAACATTAATGACACGTCCATAACACGTTTTTCAAAAGAAACGTAAAGAAGTAATAGTACAAAGACTATACATATGTTACAAAAAGTTACCCACAGTGACCGTGCTATGAGTAATACTTCTTGAGGTAGATCCCATTTCTAGGCTCCGCCAAATCATTCCCTTCAAAATCGACCAGACGATAAGCGCCCTTTTTTAAAACCTCCTTAACAATGAAGGGTCCGAACCACATGGGTTTAGACTTTCCTGCCCGCAGGGGGTCCTTATCTTGGTCGTAAACCAGGACAAGGTCGCCATCAGAGAAAACCCAAGGACGAACGGACCTATCATATTGACACTTGACCTTATGTTTATGAGCTTCGTTGGCCAAGGCCGCATCGCGACGCTGTTCATCAAGCTGCTCTAGGTGTACTAACCGTTCTTCAAGTGGAGAAGTGTCTGGCAATAACTGTACTGCCAATTTCAGAGATGGAATTTGACATTCGATGGGCAAGACTGCCTCCAGCCCGTAAACGAGTTGGAAAGGTGAGAAACCGGTTGCAGTCTTAACTGAGGTTCGGTAAGCCCATAATTCTGAGTACAACATCAAATGCGAATTTGACTTGGCTGAGTTGATAGTCCGTTGTAGCATTGTCTTGAGAGTTTTGTTAACAGCTTCCACCTGCCCATTGGCTTGGGGATAGTAAGGTGAGGAATGTTCTTGTCGTAACCCAATCTTTGATGTTAACTCAGACATCATTTGATTCTGAAAGTGACTTCCATGGTCAGTGACAATCTCTCTCGGGACGCCGAACCATGCTATAATCTGGTTAAACAAGAAGAGAGTTGCAGTCTCTCCATCATCTTTAAACGTTGGCATAGCTTCGACCCACTTAGTGAAGTAGTCGACAACTACGATGATATAGCGGTGCCCCCTTGCTGACGGGGGGTTGCATGTAGTGTAATCAATCCCCCACTTGGTGAAGGGACCAACTGTGATGACAGGAAACATAGGAGCTGGATGTGCCCTCATCTTCCGTGAGAATATTTGGCACGGATGGCACTTCTTGACCGACTCGATACAATCTTTCATACGCGTGGGCCAGAAGTAAACTGCTCATAAAATATTTTGGGCTGTTGCCAACCCAGACAAGTGACCACCACAGGCTCCTGTATGACAATCGTTGAGCACTATGACAGCCTCCTCATGAGTGAGACATCGGTGTAAGATGCAGTCTACACCTCTCCGATACAACGTATCATTGAGTATGAGATAGTTCTTAGCCTGATGGCGTATCCACTGATGCTCGTCATGAGATGCAGAGGTGGGGCACTTCAAAGTCTGGATATAGATCAATATATCTTCGTACCAGGGGTCTGATGATTCGATCAAAAACATATCCCCCCGGATAGGCGATTCCTCAGTCACAACGTCACCTGACTCAATCGAAAGTTCCGAAATAAGTTCTGCGAAGACCAATGACTTCTTGGAATTGGCTGAAACGAAGTCTAAGTCAAATTCTTGGAGGATGACCATCCATCTACTGATTTTTCCACTGATAACTCATCGTGTCAACATGTACTGGAATGGATTCACGATGGCAACAACGGTGGTCTTGCGAAACAGAACATAGTGATGGAACCGTTGAACAGCGTGAACTGCTGCCAATGCAAGTTTTTCTAGATGGGTATAATTCAGTTCTGGTCCTATGAGGCCTCAGCTCAGGTAATAGATCACGTATTCAGAAAATGAATCATCTTCCTGAACTAAAACCATGCCTATGGTTGACTCTGCGGCAGCCAGATATAATAGGAAATCCTTGTTATAATTCGGTGGTCGTAGCAGAGGTGCGGTTGTAAGAGCATGTTTTAATGCATCGAAAGAGTGTTGAGCAGCTTCGTCCCAGAAAAAGGGAACATCTTTCTTCAGTAAATGCATAAATCCCTTGGTGATTTCGGCATAGTTGGCGATGAAGCATCGTAAGAAGTTCGCCTTGCCTTGAAGACTTTGAAGTTGTAAGATTGTGCATGGGGTGGGCAACTGAACTATTGCCTCCACCTTTAGAGGATCGACCATGATCCCTGTTGTTGAAACGATGAAACCTAACAAACATCCTGACATGACGCAAAAGCTGCACTTGTTGGGATTCAAGCGAATCTTGAAGTAGCGACAACGTTCGAAGATTAGTCGGAGGTGCATAGGATGATCCTTTCGCTTGCGAGAGTGTGATGCTAAATCATCTAGATAGGCCTCGACTATATGTTTGAGGTCGTGAAACACAAAAGACATGGCCTGCTGGAAAGTGGCTCCAGCATTCTTGAGACCAAAAGGCATCTTACGATAGGCGAATGTACCCCATGGACAAATGAATGTCGTTTTATGTTGGTCTTCAGGTTTGATTTGGATTTGATTATATCCTGAAAACCATCCATGAATGAAAAGGCTTCACAACCGGCGCATTCATCGATGATCTGATCGATGAATGGGGTTGGATAATTATCTTTTGGACATGCCTTATTCAAATCACGGAAATCAGTACACACACGAATTGTGCCTTGTTTTTTATCGACCAGCACGGGGTTTGACACCCACTGAGTCAAATGAATTGGGTAAATGAGCCCTGCCTTGAGCAATTTCTCAACCTCAGCTTTGATGGCTGCTGCTTTCCTTGGATTAACTGGATGAAGTTTTTGTCGAATAGGATTGGCATCAGGATACGTAGTGATCTCATGTTCAACTATTTTCGGATCGATGCCTGGCATTTCCTCATAAGACCAGGCAAAAACGTCGCGGAATTCTTTAAAAAGATCCATGTAAATCTGAACCTCTTCGGGGGAGAAATCCGCTCCGATGAAGACATTCTCCACAATGCTAGTGTTTCGGGAGATGTTGATAGGTATAGTGGCAGCGATAGTCGCCATATTCCCCTCAGCATAAATTTCTTGTGTATCTAAGAGGTGAATGGGACGTGACTGATCTCCCATCATGGTGATAGTGAATTCTCCGGCCTCGATTCGGTGTAACTCCAGGAGGAAATATGATCTGTGATGAATATCGTCCCAAGGTCTATCCAGACTAGTCATTGCTTCGATTACAGCTTCGTCAGAAGGAAAGAATAAGTCTAATGAATCGGTGGTAGCAAGAGAACCCTGAGCCCAGATAGGCTCAAGAAGAGGATCCAACTCTTGTGCGGGAGTCGGATCAGGAGTAGCTGAAGTTTGTTGGACTAAAGAGTACACTACTTCAGTGTCCGACAAGGGCATGGACATGCCAGTGTGCCCTGTCTCATCCATCGTGACTGATGGGGAAGGAAGAATCCACGGATCCTGAAAGTAAGTCATGCGGAATGACGCGATATGAAAAATCTCAGCCTTGTGGTGAGTCGATATAAACTTGACATCGCCATGAGGAGGTGGGTAATCGAAAGTACCCATCAAAGATGGGCACAAACCAACTCCTATGTTAACGACACCATCTTGAGGATTATCTATCATGGGAACCGTGGATGCCCCCAAAGCTGGGTCAGGTCGAGAGAAGGACAACTGATCAATGGTCACTATCCGGCCTTCATGCGAAAACAATAAGACTCGGAATACTGTAGCGACCACCGCTTGCATAGCATAAGTCCAACTACGACCTAACAAGAGATTGTAATCAATGGGGTCATCGACTACTTCTACTTCGACGCACACGGTCTTCCCCCCTAACTACACAGGGAAAGAAGGAATAATGCCATGTGGTCGGAAAGAACGACCGTCAAACGCAGTGAGGAGAGTAGGTGATGGAGACAACTCAGGCTAACCAATGGCTTTCCAGCATGCTAACGACATAACGCAAGTTGAAGCGCCCTCATCAACCACCGTGTGGAAGATATTCTGTGTAAAAGTTTTCGTGGGATGAGCCACTACTATCTGAAACGCGACGTGGTAAGGCAAACGAGGTTTCAAGTTAGTCGTATCTAACATGATGGTACCCAGGTTACAAGTCTCAGTAGAGCCTAAAGCAGTCAACAAGGCTTTCCTCTGAGCAAAGCAACTTTGGAGGACCTCCAAAGCGAACATAGCACAAGGGGTTTGGGATAAATCTTCCACCACAGAATAGTTCTAGGCGGCCCTTGCGTTCGGATTGTGAGAAGATGTCTTAAATGCACCCTTTGGAATGTGTGTCATTGTTTCACCCAACGTCTTCTCGATTTGTAGAGGAAGAGATGGGATCTCAGCTTCTTTGCCCTTCTTAGAGGTGCTTGGTTTACTATAGTCGTGCGCTCTAGTCGTTATTAAAGCATCACTTTTAACCATATATACGTTCGCCGAAGAGGAATTATTTGGGGGAGGGCAGTTTTCTTGGCTACCCCCTTCGGCACTTGTGGACGCTTGAGTTAAATTTTTCCCATGCTGAAAGGGATTCGTCAACACGGCTTGTTGTTACTGTGTGACAAACTTCTGGGCCTCCGCAAATCGAGGGCATAGATGGGTCGGGTGGTCCTCCGCACATAAGTTGCATGGATACCTCGCCTTCCGCTTTTCCGTGGTGCCCTCGCCAGCATTGTCAGTGATTTTATTATCCCCCTTACCCTTCTTGCGTTGTTTTTTCTTTCCTTCAGGCTGCTCGGTGGCCTTCGGGTTAGTCGTCTATACGGAGTGTACTTCCGACGTTTGGGTAGGAGGAGTAGCCAAAGTAGTAGTCTGACTGGCCGCTGAGTGTTGTATAGATAACTGTTGCAATTGTTTTGTTAATTGCTCAACGGGCTTGGTTTGGGCCAAACCAACGATACCATCGGCATGTGGTCCGGCTCTCTGTCTGGTTTTATCCAGTATCGATCGTGGTGCGTCCGACAAGATGTTGTATAATAGACCAGACTGAGAATAGATAAGCTCAAACTGTTGAGCCCTCATGATGGCATTTTCTTCGGAGAAAACCCCAGAAGTTGCGATGTCTTTGGATAACTGCGGTACTAAATACTTAAGGAACCACTCAAGCAGGAATGCTGGTGGAACTGGTACCTTGATAAGACTCTTTCAGCGTCACTACTCTCGGATATGATCAGAGATATGGTCCGTTGTCATCTGCTCGAAATTGGCTAGCAACTCTGTGTCGATGTCGTATCTCACAGGTAACTGGAAATGGTTAAGGAAGTCCATTGCCAGTTCGCCAAAAGAAGAGTATCGTGAACGATCAAGCTCTATGTACCATTTCGCAGCACTCCCAATCAGAGTGCGTTGAAACAATCACAACTGGACGGAGTCATCTTTCAGTGAGTTAGATGAACACCAAAGGTGGAAAGTAGTCACGTGATCACCTGGATCTTCGTTAGGCTTGGCCTCAAACTTTTGAATATCCGAAGGAAACTTCGTTGGCATAGGAGGCCAACGCGGATCGTGACAGATAGGATCATTTAACAACCATGTCAAATCTGGCAAGTGTAACATTGCCAAGAATGGTAGTTTTGGTTGTTGCTGATAGCCTAGATAAAAGGGTCCTGGAGTTTGACTGGCACCAGGTTGCCAGGAAAAGTTTGGCTGCTGGCCCGGATTCTGGTAGAAACCATGGCCCTGACCAGCATAAGGGTTTTTCATCTGTGGAGACAACATTTTCTGATTCCCCATAAAGGACATAGGATGTTGGGCATTCATTGTGTTTGGCGGACTTTTGGAAGGATTACTCCATGCCGGTCCGGATGGGAGAGGCATAGAAGTCTGTCCGGGGTTCCATTGGCTGTGGAAAGAATTACCCCAGAACGACATTCCAGAGGAAGGAATGGATCCTTGTCCTGAGTTCCAAGGTCCTGGTATATGTGCCCCCAACACAAGAATAGTACCCTGCGCCGGAGTAGACTATCCAAAAATGGGTGTGCCCCCAGATGGGAAAGTAGTGGATGCGAAAGTGTTATTACCAAACGTCCCGTTCCAAACAAATGGTGACGAACCTACCGGCTGAGTTTGCGCAAGTGTTCCTTGACTCCCAGCTCCAAATGAACTTGTGTGTGCAGGTTGCTCGATGGACTGTTGATGCGGACCACCAAGCGAAGGGGACGAAGGAGAGATATTTCCTCCAGCGTAAGGAAAAGCATTGAAAGGGACAAGAATGCCCCCAAGTTGACCTTGCAGAGGAGCGTTAGAGCTCCCTGCCCCCAGACCCAAAGTCTGTAAAGTGGAGTGTGTGAGTGCAGGACTTGTACCTGAACTAGGCATACCGTATGAAAATGGAGGGCCTGTCACACTAGGTGTGAAAGGAGGTGTGGCCGCCACGATAGATAGGGTCGGTCCACTGTGCGACATAGTTGTGGCTGAGACCATGGTGGCCCGGACCGTCGACAAAGGCAAGTTAGGAGAAGATTCTCCTTTGGTAGCAATAGTGATGAGAATGGAAGAATTACCAGAGGAAGTAACAGCGTTTGTTGCCATAGCTGTGTGAGGCACTGACAGGCGTTCGTAAAATTGAATTGGCACAATCACTTGTGGCCAAGTATCAGTGGTTGAGGTTTCAACCAATCCAATATTGGCAGTCGATTCCTCCGAGAGTTGTTCGGGCTCAATGGTTTTTAACCCGGTTTCTTCGAAAGACCCTTGTTGGTCTAGCTTCCGCCTCAATGGTGGCAGGGGTGGCTCCAATATAACCGGCGGTAGGCCCAGAAGCCTTCGTGACCGATGGAGCTCTGAATCCTCCACTGTGTGAGAATATTCACGACACGCTAAGGTATTCTACACGAACAAACAGTAACACACACTAAAAGAATCCCCTATGAGATAAGACAAGCAAACACTAAATATTGTGAAGAACAGTTACAACAACCAACACTAGAGCAACTTACCGGTGCAAGTGAAACTCGAATATGGAAGAACCCTCCAGGTATACTCTGCAAAGCGTGGCCCGATGTCTATCCTAGGTACCATGGTATACCCCCACAATCACCTGTGTATGTCCCTAGAAAAGATTGGCAACTAGTTTTCCAGCACGTGAACAGTCACCAGGCGGGTACAGTCGATAGTCGGGTAGACCAAAATGAGCAGGGTATCAAGCCCAAAACTTGTCAAGGGTATCGAGAGAAAATGGTCCAGAAGACAACTGAGGACCTCGAACGGATTCGAGACCCATGAAGCTCCGTGGCAAATGCAAACGATGGAATCCCTCAACAAATCCTCGATATGTGTTCTCCACTACGCTCGGTCCAACTTTGGAGGGGTTATCTCCGCTACCTTTCCTTACGCGACCTCGTGTTTAGCCCCTGTGTTAGAGGGGGGTCCCGGATAAATTTCTGTAACTGGACTCCTACACTCCCTATGACAGACTCCAATGTTTGGTTTGAGTGGCCTTGGAGAATTTACTCTCCAACCTATTCCAAGGCCCTAGTCCTGAGCTAGTGTATGAACCCTACAAACAAAAAGTCTAGTAGTTTTTAATTAGCGTTGCTTTTAATGGGATTTTTTACGTCACAAGGTATGAAGGTGAAACTGATGGTGTGTAAAGACTCAAAGAAAAATGAACAAGAAATGCTTGGAAACAAAAAACTTTTACAAAAAATGCAAAAACCAGCAACCTTTCAACAAGAAAGACTTATTTTCTTTTCGAATTTTCTAAGATTTCATGCGAAAACTTATGAAAAAATACTTCTTCCTAGATACTGATGCAACAACACAATCTTCAAACAAATAAGAAAATGAAAAAGAGAATTTTTTTTATTTATTTAATTGCAAAATGAAGCAATAAAGGGAAAATGCCGACAAGCACAAAACCAAGAAAACAAAATAAAGTTCTGGCTTAAAGCGCAGATCGCGAAGAACCAAAGAGAAGACGCACAAAGGCAATCAAGAAAGCACCGATTCTAACACTTGTCTAAAAACCATAAAACAATTTTTTTCTTTTGTCTTTTCTATCAAACATCCACTAAGAAAAAACACAGGCTAAGGATAAGAAGCCCTACCCTGCTGACTGTGCAGCCCCAAACTCAAACCCCTGAGAGGAACACTTCTCACCACAGGAGGGGATGACTGCCCCAACCAGGCTGAAAAGAAACCAATCAAGCCCGCGACTGTCACAAAAATAGCACGCGTGCTGAACTATAGCAGCGCGCGGGTACCCGTGGGCTACACTTTAACAGGCCGCGGGTCTGTATAAAAGCTAAGAAAAAACAAAACACAGACAGCCCAGACCTGAAAAAGGCTCCTGATATTGACAACCAGGGTCTCTTAAAGGCTTGGATGCTTCTTCTTTAATAGAAAAGGAAAAAATAAACGCAAAATCAAACACAATAAAGCATACTAAAAACAAGACAGTAAACCAGCAAGACCCAGACAGGATCCAGAAAGCCCCCTGAGAAGGTAAACTTCTGACAGGGAAGAGGAGATTGCCTCTCAAGCTCTCTGATTCCCGCACGCTACTGAAACCTCTGCAGCAAGCATTCAAACACGATCTACAGAAGGTTAGGGTGCAGGTTATACACGTACAGGCCTTCTGCAGGCTATGTGTACCTCTGTGTGTCCCGATAATAAATGTCAAGCAACAGTCAAGGAAAAAACGGTATTAAGAACTAGGTTCCCTGCTAGCTTTGACCTAACAGAAAACAAACAAACAAAGAAACAGAAACTCTAATTCTTTGAACTACCCAAAAACCTTCAACTAAATCCAGAACCCTAAGAGTAATGTCCCCAGTGGAGTCACCAATTCTATTGTTGGGAAATAATACCCTACGGACTAACAAGCTAGGGCTGAACTTGTACGCAGATCATGACCTCAAAGAAAACACTTTTAACCTATCACCCCAATACTCAAACCCCCTTTTCACACACAAGCATGGAAAAGACCTACTAACCTTTTTTATATCGATGTTTGATGTAGATCCTCCATTGCACTTTATCCGCTTTCTTTCACTGCTCCTTCCAAAGACAATCCTACAATCAAAACAAAACACTATGCATGCATGCTATTTTTCTACCTAAGGGTTAGATATTAAGCATAAATCGAATAAAATTTATATCACTCGTGTATTGGGACGGGAAAAGTATCCTTTTATTAATCTCAAGATGAATCAACTTACAATAATGATAGAGACCGACCACCGTTCCTCGATCCTGATCCTGGGCTCCTCCTCTTCTTTGTCCTCCAACTGCTTTGCTTGAATTCTCCTTAAGCTTGAGGAAAGGCTAAAGGGTTGGGACAAATGGATTCGGTAATTGGGCAGAGTTTCTTTGCTATCTTTTTTCCTCCTTCCAAATAGTACCCCTACCCCTCCTTTTATAGGCTAGAAGGAGCTAGGGTTTTGGATGAACTCTCAGCCATGCATGGCTGGGAGTTCCAGTTAACTGACCCAAAGCTTTTTGTCCCGTTGACAACTTTCCTGTTTTTGTGCTTTGTTAGGTAAATGCGGGTTGTAGTAGGCCAGCCAGCGTTCCAACGTGTGCAGTAGTAGGCCTGCCAGTGTTCCAACGCGTGCAGTAGTGGGTTAGGGCGGGTGTCACATTCTCAAGAGGATTTTTGAAGAGGTTTCTCAGCAGATGTTTTGGCAATAAAGGGCAATGAGTAGGCCTGATCCTAGGTAAGCATGTATGGTGCAATTTAGGGTTATAACACCAATGTAAGAGAAGGGATTTTGCATTCAATTGGTAAGATTGACTCCACACCGTGTACTAGCTGAAAAGGGGAAAAAACAGTGGAATTCTTAATTGAGGTTCGGTATGCCTAAAGCGCAAGGTAAAGAATGATATGTCAATCAGATTTACTATGGTTGACAATTTTCTGCAAAATGGTCTTGAGAGACTTATTCACGACCTCTACTTGTCCATTTTCCTGGGGGTAGTAAGGGGAAGAATGACCATGTTTAAACCCCATTTTTTAGGCTAATTATTTCACCATTTCATTTTAAAATTGTTTTCCATGATCAGTGACAATCTCACTCGGGATTCTGAACCGAGCTATAATTTGATTGAACACAAAAAATGTAGCAGTATTACCATCAGATTTAACTATAGGCATGGCCTCGACCCACTTCGTAAATTATTAAAGACCACAATAATATGTTGATTCCCCCCAACTGAAGTTCGGTTGCAATCCACAAAATCCACTCCCACTTGGTGAAGGGACCAATGGTGATAACTGGGTGAAGAGGGACTAGATGCGAGTGCATCTTCCAAGTGAACACATGGAAAGGGTGACACTTCTTGACCACTTCGACGCAATCTTTAAAAATAGATGGCCAAAAATAACTGGATCACAATATCTTTTGGGTTGTCACAAGCCCAGATAGATGACCACCACAATCCCCACAATGATCATCATTAAGAATAGACTCGGGCTCCTCGTGATTCATGCCATGACACATAATATTATCTATGCCTTGCTGATACAAAGTGTCATCGAATATAAGGTAGTTATTATCTTGATATCGTATACATCGTCGATCATCTCTCGAAAGGTGTTGAGAGAACTTCAAGGTTTGAATATAAATCAAAATTTCTCCATACCAGGGGTCCAAAGATGAGACAAGGAAAATGTGTTTATCCGCAAATGAATCAACATGAATAACATCCTCATCTGACCGAGGGAAGTCCAATATTATCTCGACAAAAACTAGTGATTTCTTGTATTTCGCTAAAGAAAAATCGATATCAAAATCTTGCAAGATGACAATCCATTTATTGTATTTTTCCCCTATGATATTCCTAGTAAGAACATATTGAAATGGGTTGACATCAACAACTATGGTAGTTTTGCAAAGAAATATATATTGTCATAATATTTAAACCATGTGTACGACATCCAAAGCTAGCTTCTCAACATGAGAGTAGTTGAGTTCAAGACCGACTAAGTTTCGATTAAGATAGTAAATGACATGCTCATGGAGCTCATCATCCTCCTGAACTAAAAACATACCAATCATCCCTTCAAATGCAAAGATATAAAGCAAGTAATATTTATTGTAGTATGGAGGCTTTAGCAGAGGCGTCAATACCAAGGCTTTCTTAAGAGCATCAAAGGATTCCTGAGCTCTCTCATCCCATATAAATAGAGTGTCCTTTTTCAAGAGATGCATGAAACCCTTAGTAATATTGGCATAGTTTATTATAAACCGACAGAAGAAGCTAGATTTCCCCTGTAAACCTTGAAGTTGACGAATATTGCACAGGGGAGGAAATCAAAGTATTTCCTCAAACTTTAAAGGATCCACCATTATCCCATTCTCAGAGACTAAGAATCCTAAAAGACGACCCAACCTAATGCAAAACATGCATTTATGAGTGTTTAAACAGATGTGATAATACTGACATCTCTCGAAAACTAGCCGAAGGTGGGTAGAGTGTAACATACCCAACCAACCATAGGTTGGACTATGCTACTTCAAGCCCTCTCTCAAAATCATTCACTTATAGATACCTTTCAAATTAATAAATATGCATGAAATAAAGGAACTAAACAACATGCACAACAATAAATAACAAGCATCCATATTCTAAATACATATTGAATTCAACGATAAATAAATATACATCGGAATCAATCATAAATAGGTAAATAATACCATAACATAGAGAACTTGTATTTTATAAAAGAGGACACCAACTGGCTATAGACCAAGGATATTCCACCCAACCATTTACAGTGTTGTTCCAAGTCTCAACAACAATGTCACCCCCGATCTAGGGCTATGAATCCACAAAGACGGTTCCAGAGTGTTACTCGACTTCCCAAACCAATCAACACTCAATATATCACAGGCTTCCCAACACCTACAACAATCCAAGTACCCATCTCTCTTCTACCCAGCCTGCATAAGCCAAGAGAATCGACCCCCACCTTTCTCTTCCACGCAGTCCCTCAGACAGTCCTTCTCCTTCCAAGGCTCCAGTGTAGCTGGTCCAGAATCTCCATGATACGACTCTCAAGACTCACATATGTGAGAAAAGTTGGACACATGCCAAGCATCTCAGACATGCAGGGCTCAAATCATGGCTAGATTACACCAGCAGTCTCTACAACCAACAATACCATGGCTTCTCTTCAGCAGTTCGTCTTCCCTCCCCAATCTAGGACACGGATGAGGAAAAATGAATGGGTGACAGAAATGAACAGAGTGAGATCTCCATGAAAAGTGAGACAGTGAACATTTGGGTGAATGAATGCATGAGGGAAGAGTGAAGCAACTAGAAATAGAATGAGGAAAAGAATGGGATTGAGAGAGAGAACCAAAGAACGTGAGATAATCGGAGAACAGGAGAACCCCCCAATAGACTAGGGATGAGTTTATGTAATTCATGGGGATGAAGAGCCTCTTGGACTTCCCCCAAGAAGCTCACATAATTGTTATTATCCATTAAGAAAAATGGAGGATAAAATATAAAATAAAATTCTTAGCCCCTCAAGCCCCCTCTCTTGTGGAATCATAGCCCCCTATAACTCTAGTACTTTTCTGTCTAGCAGCCAGCAATGTGTCTATTATTAATAATGATCAAAACATTACATTTCTTGGGCACACTGGCCTTTTAATAACTTTTTGGGCACTATGGCCTCTTAACACTTAACAAATACATTATCTAATATGGGGGCTCAAAACTCGGGGTGTTACATCCCCTCCCCCTTATTTTGGCACTGTCCTAAGTGCATATACAAACAGGAATCAAAATTCCAAAATTTATTCAAAAATTTGTGGGTACTCTGCCCACATGGCTTCTTCATGCTTCCAAGTAGCATCTTCAAGACCATAGCAGGTCCACTAAACCTTTACCAGCTCTATAACTCGATTCTGGAGCATTTTGACTTTTCTGTCCAATATTCGCACTAGCTTGACCTAAAAGTCTCCCTCTGTCTCTACCTGGATCAGATGACAATAAATAACATGGTTAGGATCATGTACATATTTATTTATCAAAGAGACATGAAATACATTATGCACATTCATGGAAATAGGCAATGCAAGCATGTATGAAAATGGCCCTATTTTGTCCAATATCTCAAATGGACCACAGAATATGGTTTCCAACTTTGTACAACTACCCAACTTCAAAGATATATTATTGGTCTTCACTTTCAAAAGAACATGCTCCCCCATTTTAAATTCTCTTTTTGTCCTAATCTTATCTGCATAAACTTTCTTTCTATCCTGAGTTTCCTTTAAATTCCGCTTAATCTTAACCATCTGGTCTTCCATTTCCTTGAGAAACACTCGCCAAAGTACCACTCTATCTTCTGGGTTGTCCCAACTTACTGGAGTACTGCATTTCCTACCATACAAGGATTCAAATGGGCTCATATTCAATGAAGCTTGATACCCATTATTATAGGAAAACTTCGACCAAGTGAAAGTAATCTCCCCATTTAGATGGCTTATCCATCACATACATTATCAACATGTATTCAATTACTCGATTGACCCTCTTTGTCTGCCCATCTAACTGCAGATGGTATGTTGTGCTAAATTTCATATTTTACCAAATCCTTTAAATAATCCCTTCCAGAAATTCTAAGTAAACGTTGTGTCTCTCTCTGAGACAATTGTCCTAGGTATCCCATGCAACCTAGCAATTTCCTTCATGTAAATTTCTGCAATATTAGTTGTTGTATGAGTTGTTTTCACAGGAACAAAATGAGAAGCCTTTGTCAATTTATCAACCACTACCATGATTGAATCGTGTTGCCTCATTGTCATGGGAAATTTAGTTATAAAATCAATTGTTATCACTTCCCATTTATTCTTTGGGGTTGGTAATGGTTGTAGAAAACCCACTAGGTTCCTATGCTCATCCTTCACTTTATAGCATTCCATACATCTAGCGATGTAATCAACAATGTCCTTTTTCATCCTCGGACAAAATAATTGGTTTCTTATTGCTATAATTGTTTTCTGGTAACCAGGATGTCCAACATATGGATTATGGAACATTATGCATTTCCTTTAATACCAAATTCCTAACTTCTTTAGAACTAGGAACATAAATTCTATTTTTGTGCAGAAGTAATCCATCTACCTTCATCTCATATTCTTTCGTTTTCTGTTGTACATCCTCTTGATGCAATTTTTCCTTTACCTATAGGTAATTCTAATCTGTAACAACAACATCTAAATTTTTTATCTTCAAGTCTGACTGATGCATACTAACAGTTGTAGCATGCATGAGATGTACTCTTCTACTAAGTGCATTGAAAACTTTATTTTATTTTCCTTGGATATGCCTGATATCACAGTCATATTCACTTAAAAATTCTAGCCATCTTGTTTGCCCGGCATTCAAAGTTGGTTGTTCAAAAAGATACTTCAGAAAATTGTGGTCTGTTCTTAATTCAAATCTCTTTCCCATGAGATAATGCCTCCATGTGTTCAATGCATGAACAATAGAAGCAAGCTCCAAGTCATGTGTGGCATATTTCCTCTCATGTTCCATAAGATTGACTCATAACCAATGACATATCCATTTTGAGTGAGGAATCCACCAAGTCCTTCCTTGCATGCATATGTACATACCACAAAATTTTCATTTGGGTCAGCAATCTTTAACACAGGTGCACTAGTGAGTAACTCCTTCAACAAATTAAAGTTCCCTTCACATTCAGATGTGCATTCAAACTTCATTCACTTATTTTTCAAAGAAGTGATGGGATAATCAATGTTAGAGAATGATGCTATAAACCTTCTGTAGTAACCAACTAATCCCATAAAAGATCTAAATTTTGAAACATTCCTGGGAATTGGCCATCCTCTAATGGAATCAATCTTTTATGAATCCACTGCTATACCTTGTTCTGAAATAATGTACCCTGAGTAATGGATTTATTCTTGATAAAAAGAACACTTAGTTAGCTTGGCATACAACTAATGTTCCCTCAACACTTCCAAAACCAATATTAGGTGATGTTCATGCTCTTCCTCTTACTTAGAATAGACATGTATGTCATCCAAGAATACTATGACAAACTTATCCAAATAATCTCTGAATATGACATTCATTAAGCACATAAAGATAGTTCATGCATTGGACAATCCAAATGGAACCACTACAAATTCATAATTCCCATACCTGGTTCTAAAAGTTGTCTTATCAATATCTTCTTCTTTGATTCTTACCTGATGGTATCCTGATCTCAAGTCTATCTTCGAAAACATATTTTCTCCTCTTAGCTAATCAAATAGGTCATCAATTCTGGGTAGAGGATATTTGTTCTTTATAGTAGACTTATTCAACTGTCGAAATTCAATACACAACCTCAAGGTCCCATCCTTCATTTTGACAAAGAGTACTGGCGCTCCCCAAGGTGAAACACTTGGGCATATGTACCCTTTCTTCAAAAATTCCTCCAACTACAATTGTAATTATTTTAACTCTGGTGTGCTCATTCTGTAAGGTGTTTTTGACACCGGGGCATCTCCTAGCACTAAATCAATAGAGAAATATATTTCCCTTTTTGGTGGAAACCCTGTTATTTCTTGGAATACATCCTCGAATTCTTGCAGTACCGAAAAATCTTCAAGGCTTGGCCCCTTTGTCTTTTCCAGCTCCTCCACATGGGTTTCATACAACTGACACCCTTTTCTAAAACATCTCTTCAATTTTAATGCTTAAATCTCCCTTATAGAGATGGGTCTTGGTACACCTTTCATAGTGCTCTATTTTCCATCTCCATCAAGACATGCAAATGTCATTATATGACAATCTAGGGCAGCATGATGCTTTTCCAACCAATCCATTCCAATTATAATATCATAAGACCCCAATGGTATGATATTTAGATCAACACTAGTGTTCACACCATTAATACTTATGGAGCAACCTCTGACCATATCACGGATTATCCTTTTGGTTCCAATGGGTAGCTGAACTGAACTTGATTTACCAAGCTTACTTTTCTCCAAATGTAATATATCCACTATCTTAGGATCAATGTAACAATGACTTGCCTCTGAATCAATTAAAATAGAAAAAAACTAATGTATGATCTTATCTTCCACCTCGATCATGTTGGATTGGTCACTAGTACATATTATAAAAATTTCGAAGTTCTATTTGCGTCGTTATGGACAAAATTGGCCATACTATCGAAAAATTGAGGAAATTAAAAAAAAAAAAATCCATATTGCCCGACAACGTTTCTATTGCCACATTGACATCTCTCTTGCCACGTTGTCATCTCTCTTGCCACGTTTTCCACATCTTCGTCTCTCTTGCCACATTTGTGACATATTCATCTCTCTTGCCACATTTGTGAAGATAATGGTCCCAATTGCAACGTTGTGGAAACTAGGTTTTCCCCCTCCAACGGTCACCTAGTATTTTGACCAAGTCAACTTTGATTTGGTCAATGATCGTCAGAATTGCGATGTTATAAAATCTATAAATATGTTGCATTTTACAGATGTTGCGACAAGTTTTCTATAATAATGACACTTCAAAAAGGGTTTGCAGGTCTTTTCGTCTAGAGTACAACTATTAAGAGACATTGTACTAGGGCTCTTCTCGTTTCGTTTTAATTTTCTGATCGATCGAATTTTAAAGGAAACAATTATTAAAAGACATTGTACTAGGGATAGAGTACATGATGGGCAACAATGACCTATGAATGGGGCCTGTTATCGCACAATTTGTAGCTAGGTTCAAAGGCTAAAGGATAAAGGCCAAACTGGCGTAATAGGAACCTTCCCCACCCAATGTCACCTCAATGGGTAGGTTCTTTCTATTTAGGGAGGTTAACCTAGGGGAGACATCCCCGGTAACCTGGGGTTTGAAGAGGTTAAAGTATGAAATTCAAGAAAAAGTTCCTCCTCACATGTTACCACCAAAGTCAGAAAGTCCGGCTAATCGGCCAATAAATGAAGTGTATGCTCAAATGAAAACACTTGCCTAGAACAAGACAACAACAATATAATATACATATGCAGGCTATGACTTAAAGGGTTAGTACTTCATGTGACTATTCGACAATTATATATAAGCAATGAAACAACATATATTAATGAATTCAACATTTTGTCAATATAGCAATGTAAGAATATCAATTCACCAATAATTGTTGAGACGATGCAGCAAACAACATACCCAATCAACCATTTACTCAATAAATGCCTTTAACCATCATCTAATTTCTTATTTTCAAAATTTTTTGCGTCAAGATGAGATAACCAACTGTGATGTCAGCCTTAATTATGGTTAGTTTGGTTAGTTAGGGTTTCAAAATTTAATGTTTTGAGAGTTGTTTTGGACACTTGGACTTCAACATTGTGTGTCTAGGATCAGTTCCTAAGGGCATATGGAATCATTCAAGGAGAGAACACATAGTTGAAGGAGCAATAGGCTAAAGAAAAGAGGGAAGGGTTCTAGAGTGCTGCAACGGTAGGGCCCTAGAATCAAAACCCTAGGGGAAAGAGGCTCACTATGGTGTTTCTCAAGCAAGGCCTCATGCTCTTTCCTCCTTCTTTAGGTCAAACTTGGAAAAACAGCTAGCAAAGGAAAAGATTGAAAACAAGAGGATTTGATGAGGGAGAGTGTTGCAACGACAAGGCTCTATCACTAAAACCCTAAAAGACGGACGGCCCTAGGTTTAGATAACCTAGGCCTAGGATGTTACCCTCTTTTTAACCTTTAAAATCAAAGCTAGCTTAAGGGAAGAAGTAAGAAGAGTGTAGCAAAGGCTAGGCTCCTTCTTCCTTCTTCAATGGATGAAAATTTCTCTCTAAGGGGACACATGACAAGGACCTACTTGTGTGCTTGTCACCTAGGGTTTTAAAATCAGCAAATTTATAAGTTAATGCAAGAATACTAACCTACAACCATTCAATCAAGAATTTTTGCAGGAAAAACACTTACATATCATGAAGAAAAGCATGTGAAAACCCTAGTTGTAAACCTTCCTCAAGAGAAATTCCAAAATATGCCAAGAAAATCCTTCCATCAACAAGTGCGCCTCCTTTAAAAGACCAAATACCCAAACTACGGCGCAAAAATTAGACCTCACAAGTGTGAGTTGTTGTGTTATGTTCAAATGAGGGAAAAACATCCTCAATATATAGTGTATCATGACCTTTTAATTAAAATTAGGTCATTAAAAATAGCCGACAAGGCTACAAACCAAAATCATATTGTTTTTACATTAACTTCTAAGCAAATGACATAAATGAGAAAAAAGTGAGATGTCAAGCCCCTCTGAGGGCGACGGGCCTTTTTGGGGCTAGTCCAGCATCCAGAAGTCAGACGTTGGCCCTTATTGGGCTCCTCCAAGATGCCACATGTGCCAACCATCCTATCAAACTGCCACATGCTCAAGATGACGTCCAAGTCTCCTGGGTGACGTCCTAGGCATCAAAGGAAAACATTCCATCTGAAGTGGGTCAACCCCCCTGGGTTGGGCTCAACCAAAGTGTCCTGGGTGGAACGCCCTTCTTCTTCTCATGTGAAAAGGATCATCCAATAATTGTCCTGTCTCTACCACTGATGGGGTCCCAACAACCATCTAATGGGCTCTTCAGCCCCATGGAGGTCCGAACTAATCATCTCCCCATGTGTACTGGTCCAACTGGTACCTACCCGTCGGGTATGGTCTTGCACATCAAAAACTTTGCCCTCCATGGGCTCATTAGTCATAGGGATCATAGAAATGTCAATCACATTTCATCATTAATTTTATCAAATGCATGCATAAAACCCTTGATATATCATCCAATAGCTCAAAGACATTACAATGACCTACTATACAAAGACAAAGAAAAAGACAAAAATGCCCTATTGGGATAGCATCCATAAGAGAAGGAAAGTCTCCAGAAGATATCATCCAAGACATGTAACATGAAGTGATGTGGTCAAGGGATGTCAAGACATACGGGTAGAGTGAAAGACAGGGGTGATATTACCTATGGGTGCCTTTGTAGAAGGTGAGTTGTACCCATCATGGATGCAAAATTTTCCAAGCCCTTTATTGCCTTTATTCTTTCTTTTCTTTATTTCTTTTTCTTATTTATTTCAAGGACTAACTAGAGGACACTACCTTGGTGTGGTGACGAGAGCTGACAGCGTTACCCACAAGCACTTTCACAGAAATGATAAAGTTGGCTCGTGATGAGACCCCCTTTCCCTTGGCCATGCAACCAAAGGTCACTGCCCTGGTGTGGTAACTAGATAATGGAAGTGTCATACTGTTAGGTACCCATGAACATAATGGGTTGGCTCGTGATGAGACCCCCATCCTCTTGGCTAGGTCTTGTTTTGTCATTTTCTTCAGATCCCTCTTGTTTCTTGCTGAGAGGCTTTTTATTTCCTCCTCAAGGATCCCTGGGTGAAGCATCTCTAGGTTTCATTTTTTATGTCTTTTATCTTTTACCAGCTGCTTTTACCTTTTGGGCCTTTAGCCCCTTCTTCCCACAAGATAAGGTGTAAGCCTGCAAATAGATCATCCTAATGTCCGGGCTAAGGGAATGGGGCAGAGGAGTGGGAGATAAGATGTAAGAGTGATGATATGATGGGAGCATATGATGGCCCTTCAAAATTCTCCCTGGTGGCAAACCAAAACCTATGGGTACAAGCTTGCTAGGGTACCCTGTCAATCCCCCCAACCCTAGTCAAGAGGGTTAATGTAAGATTCAAGCAGTCGTCAGAAATAAAAGGAATTTGATGCATATATCTGAAGGTTATAATGATCAAATATGACACATACCATGATACCTGGACCAATTATCTCATGGAGCAAGAGTCTTCTCCGATACAGGTCCAAACTGAAGGTGATGGGTGTTGTTGCTACTGAAAGGAAAACTCTGATGAAAAAGAAGAAAGATGGTCCCTCTAGGGCCATGCTCAGGTCAATCCTGCTCTTGGTACTCCATGTCTAGGACCTGTGGACCTCGAGACATGATCTCCTAGTTATCCCTAGAAATCGGGGATAACAGGGCCAACGTTGAAATTTTTTCAAAATGTTTTTGTATAATATCATACATCCTTGAGTATTGAAACCATCCCATATTGTCAAGTCATGTGACTAGTCTAACCATGTCAAATTTCGATGCATACAGGTACATATTGAAGAAATTTCAACGTTGGCCCCATTCACTGATGACCTGTGAATGGGGCCAACGTTGAAATTTTTTCAAAATGTTTTTGTATGACATCATGACACAACCATAGATTAGTGTACGTATTTCTACAAATATTTATTAATCTGTATTAATGGTGTTCAATCTGTAAATGTCACAACCACATATTAGCGTACTTATTTCTACAAACATTTATTAATGGTGTTCAATCGGAGTAGGCTAACTCTGGAGCAAACAAACCGCTTTTCAGGCAAAAAAATGGGTCTGAGCATGAATTTCCCTATTCATGTGTCTTCTAAAATAAAAAATCCATTCACTGCATGGAGGATGTTAGTTCATTCCTTTTTCAAAAGCCTTATCTCTCACTGTCTAGATCTAATTCTATCCTTTAAGCACCCTTCCTCTTAGGATAAAAGTCAAACATGGAGTTTGAATCATTAACCACCATCTCCTCCGGTACCACATGAAGAGGGGGTGTATGCTACCCTATGCTTCATCTCACATGTACTAGCTTTTTTTACTCAGTCCCTTAATGAGAATGAGGGATTTCCCTATTTTGGAGTTCTTCTAAAAGAAAAAAATTCACTCATTATATGGAAGAGGTTAGTTCACCACTCTTTGAAAATATCAAACTCATGTTATCTAGACCTAATTGTACCCCTTAAGCTCCATTTCTCTTGGACCAAAGTCATTTGAAGTTTGAATCATCGACTACCATCTCCTCCAATCCACATGGCGAGGGGAGAAACCCTATCCTATGCTTCATTTCACATGTACTAGCTTTCTTTACACAACCCCTCGAGGAGAATGAAGGATTTATTTATTCGAGACAAAGTGACAAATTGATTGAGAGCAAGGAAGAGTTTATTCCACTACTCTTTCAAAAGACCTAATACTCATTTTCTAGACCTAATTATATCCCTTTAACAACCTTACCATTGATCCAAAGTTCATTTGGACTTCGAATAATTAACCACCATCTCCTTTAATCCTTGATACTATGGATTTTTGAATGATATAATTGAGTGTGACTTTAATTCCTTCAAATTAGTTTTTTTCGATGTCAAATGGTATAGGTTATGAATACATGAACATGATGAGGAAAGAATCGTTATTCAACATGCCAATGGATTTCCGATGATTAAAAAACGGTGTTTGAAAAAACAAACGACCGCTATGTTTTTCCAAGTCAATGTAAACAAGTCTTTTACTCAAAGGTTCCAGGTAAAAGGGATTGGTCATTTGTTTTTATATATGATCCAAGAGGAAGGCCAATAAAGTATACTATATATGAGGAAGATGATATTGAAGAAGAATATGATGTAGAGATAGAGCAGGAATAATATGGGTCGACGGATGAAGAGGATGGAGAAGATGAACCAGGCGTAGGAGACATTGTGCCAGTTCTTGATGATGATATCGATGAAGTTATGCTTGAAAATGACATTGATGGTGATGATGATATCATCAATCCTTTCAATAGTGTTTCTGAACCAGATGTTGATACAGATATTGAGTTGGATGATCAAGAAGAACATACAAAAGAGGGATGATACAAATGTTGTGTTGGTCGATGTGGTACGTAACTAGATATTTTAATTTGTATGAATTATTATTCTCTTTAAATAATTTTTAATTATGTTGGTTGAATTATTAATTATGTTGGTTAATTAAATTCATGAAGAGCCGTAAATAAACACATGAAGAGCATGGCCAAGGTTGGGAAACCAAGGGCCTCACTCCAGAATCTTAAATCCTAAGCCACTCCGGAGGAGAAACAATCTCATCAAACCTTCTCTTGTATAGAAGAGATCCTACCTTATCTCTTTTGTAGTAAGGGTAACAATCTTATTAACCTTGGTTTATTCCCTCATAAATCAAAGTGTGTGTCTCTGGCTATTTGTACTAAAGAAGGAATTATTAAGAAAATAGAACCTCGTTGGATTGTTGAGTCAGTCTTTAAGGTGTGTATAGCGAGGGCTCATGGTCTTGTGTCTTATGGGTTACTAACAATGATTTGAGATTTGATTTCTATGAGTGCACTTTTTCAATTCAATTTCGGCCACTATGGACTTTATTCCTTGCTACGTGTTATATGTGTGATTTATTAAATATTGGAATCCACTCGAATCACATGAGAGGTGATGCTACTGCTACTTCTGTGCAGCAAAGTAAAATTCTCCTCCCACTCTACTAGATTTTATGATCGACGGTCCTGCTACTACTGTGGAAAGTAAATGCTCCTCCCACAACTAGCTTTTATGGTAAAATCTCTTCCTTTCTCAATAAGGAAGTCATCTTTTGATTTGGATTCTTCCTTGATTTGGCTTCTTCTTTTTAAGTTTCATATTCAATAGGATTAAGAAAAACCATATTTAAAGATTTATCATAAATAAATAAAAAATTATTAAGTTTAATGCACTCTTATCCTCATACATTTTGACT